>CABFVZ010001858.1:116284-158204 GCA_902151445.1 Timema monikensis | reverse complement strand
ACTCCTACTTAGAATATTGGAGGGATTAAAAAGATAGCTGAGGGCCTTCAAAACCCTCACTTCCCCAAACAACTTGTTGGCACCGGTCCAGTCGACATATTTTGACAGCTTCATGTTCTACTTCGATACACACATCTTCAAAATAATCACTAGATCTTCCTTCTTCTTTAACGGGAGCGCACTCAATAATATGTTAACTTTTCCTCCAAAGTGGCCTTTGATGACCAAGTCACATTTTGTAAGCACAGCTTCCAGCCTTGCAAATAGCAGGTGAGCCTTTGGAGCTGACTTACTCTGTAGTTCAACAATGGGGTTTGTGATCACCGCACAGTTCTCACATACAAATACTGCCTGTACTTCAACGGAGTCTAAGAAGTCGGGTGTTAACAGTTCAAGAAGGCTTTGTCCTTGTGGAGACAGACTGTCCTTCTCTTCCAGGAAGTTGTGTATAGCTGTTAAATACGAGCTGATGTATTCCACACTGTTAAACCAGCTGGACCATCGAGTAAGGACGGGAATCGGGTAGAGGTTTGGGGGCAATAGGGGAAAGTTTTCTTCCAGGAGCAACATACTGCCTCTTCAATTTACGGGCATTTCGGAATATGCCTTTTAGCTTGGCAACAACATTATTCAGGTCCAGTAGGTTGGCCTGCCAAATTTTGCCTACGGGTCAACACGTACTTGCATGAAACTAATCTCTGTGTCGTACAGACGTGTTGCAATCCATACGTTCATATAGATGCAAATGACCATTAATGCACAGAATTCGGGGGCGATAAAACTCGCATATTCAAGGGTGATAAGACAACGGCACAATTTTTTGGATTTATAGAGAAAATTAAAGCATCAAACCATCGGGGTGGCGAGAGTTTCTCACTGCGCTGCAAAAAATAAACTTTCTGAAAGAATGTATTGTAAATCCGAAACGTTTGCCACCCATTAAAGATCCACCGCCCCTACCACAACCACTTTCACCATCACAACGCCCATATTGTGTGAACTTAAGACGGACACTAACTTTGAGATAAGGGGACTCAAACAAACGACAGTAACTTGTGACTAGGACGAATTTAGGCAGACATTCGTGGATACATTACCAGAAAAACATGATATAGAGACAATAGAAAGGGCAGGCGCTATCTTACAACTACTCAAGACTACGTTGAAAGACGCCTACAGGGTAAACACCACTAGAACACCAATACAACATGACCTCCGACAACAACTACTGGATCTGGAATTTCTTGTAGCCCAGAAACGGGAAGTGAGAAGTAACTGGCGGACGTACAGAAGCCCACACCACAGAACGATCTACAACCGACTCAAAGCCCAAGTGAGTAGTGATAGGTCGAACCAGCTCATTGAGGTGAGCTTGCTCACATAAGCTCGTTCACTCAAAAGAGTCGTTCATAAGAGTTATATCGTTCACCACATGGTTCGCTTGCTCCCAATCCCTTCACCCCTTCACAATCCTAAATTTGATGAGCGAGAGTTAACTAGTTCTCGCAATTCCCGTTCCGAGCGTGCAAATTTGTCCCTTTCCTTTCAACTTATGAACGAATTAAGTTTTATGTGTAATTTATCCGAATCCTATTGTGTTTGATTCTTTATTTATATTACTTACTCATATTACTTATAATAATTAACCTTAGTATATAATATTTAGTGTCTAATTCACAGAATTATGTCTAAGTAATGTTAAGAAAAATAGTTTAATATTGTAGGCAGTGCTGCTATCTAGTAACGATAGTAAGCATTTATAGTTGATTTTTTCTTAGTAGCGAACGAAGAACGACAGAAGAGTCGTGAATGACAAACACTCCTAACTCTTTCCAAAGCGGATGAACGCGAGCGAAAAAGTCGTGAGTAATGGCGGAGTGAATGACTCGCTCGCGAAGCGAGAGTCGTTCGTTCACAGCTCTCGTTCAAGAGTCGTTCAATTTGAATGACTCGCTCACGAGTGACCCATCACTACAAGCGAAGAGGAGAGTCAAGGATATTAATCAAAATAGATGGGATACATACGTCACCGAGGCCACATTTGACAGAGATAATTTGTGGAAAGTAACATGACAGCTCAGGGGGACCATCAGAAAAAAGACCGTACTAGCTATCCATTTGTTCTTTTGGCACATGCGCAAATATGCTAAAAGGATGTCGGGCTGGGTCGCTGAAGACTCATCAGTGTGCTTCATTGGTTAAAAATTTATCAGTATGGAGTATATGTATATGTGTATAGTATATTTAAAATAAATCAAAGTGAGGACCACTTCAATTAAATTTTAAATCATTCTACTTTCATAAATGTATTTTGGGAAAACCATTTATAATAGCTTTCAAGAGAATCTAATAAAAAAACTCCAGCCAAGGATCATTCCAAAAAGATTCAGAAGGCATCCAATTTTTAAAAAAAAACTTTTTTAGAAGACCACTTTAAATATCTTACAAAGGCAGCTAATAAATAAACATGCGTGGAAAACACTTTTAGATAATTCCAGACTTCAAAAACTCTTAGAGTGTGAACTATTCTAAATCGCTGTTAATTAGAATATAATTTTCGACAATTATCTAAATGAAGTAAACAAAAGATAGCTTTTAGGAGGATTCAATTTGCTATTGTTAACTGTTGGAGAGGAGGGTAAAAAGAGCCTACAAATCTTGTTGGTAGTTAACACCCCTCAACCCCTGTTGCACAAATGAAGTTCCCCAAATACTGTATTGGTATGTGTAGATATTACAAGTGTACTAAACCAAAACAATCTTGGATATTCACGGTAATATATTGATTTTATGTTATCACACTAAGGCATAAGGAAACATAGAACCCCAATAAAACCCAACACAACACTAACACAAAAGTAACAGTGATGCGCGCGCATCTTAAAATTTCACTCTCATCATTTTTTCATAACGCGCCTAAAGAAGTATAACTTCAATAAATATAAAGTTTTCAAAAGTCAGCTTAATTCCAAAATCGCATATAAAAAAAACGCTGTCTTTTTACGGCTATGATGTGAAAATAAACACACTTTGAACTATTTCCCGTGAACTTGTGAAGACACACGTCTATATAATTATACACGTTAGTAACAGAGTTGCACAGTTTACACAACAGCTTTTTCTTTGAAGTGAGTTTGCAACTTGTTTATTTTTATTTAAGTTTAAAACAATGAATTGTTTAACAAATATTGCCGAAATGTCTATCTTCTTTTAAACGTATTATTTAGAAATAATTAAAGAAATGAATCGGCCAAACCCTCCAGTTTTTAAAATGACGTGCTGCCACTAGTTATAGACTATATTTACTACAACCATTTATTATTTAATTAATTAATAATTCTAATACGTCCTACTATCTGACAGGATGGACGAATTTTAATTATGATAACTATAAGGAATTATTAAATCAGAATTTATAATAAATGTACCCCCACGGGCAATGAATAGAATAGGCAACTATTTAGAACACACATTTCAAGTACACTTGACCACAATTAAAATCCCAGACTCCCTATTACTGGCAAACCAGACTAAAGAAGTCTGAATATAGTCCACCTATAATACGTGACAAGTAACTACTAACTATTAAATGTTCTCCTAATAGCGAATAATCAACTTAACAAACTGTCATATGAGAGTTACTTTACTACAAGAGAAACTATAACGGAGGTTTTATTAATATTTACTATTCTAATATCCTTAACTTGTTAAAAAATGATCTGTGCATTGCATTACTTTCTAATTGAAATCCAGTCTGTTAAATCCCTGTCAATAAATAAATGCATGGTTCTAATTCATGATATCCTTCGCAGTTTATCCGATGCCCTATGAAATCAAAGGCCATAGGCCAAATTGTTTGCAACGTGATTTGAACCGGAGCGAGATAAAAGATCTCCATCCTCACATTGTTTAGTTCCATCCTGTCTTCTAACACAGAAGCCAGTGAGGCATCCAAATGTGGCGTTAGTCATTTGTTCCACTTGAATACGTTCAGAAACACGTGATGCTGCTGTCCGACAAACCTACTATATAAGTGGAGTTGGTAAGAAACAAGTGAACATAGCAACTGGCAGCGAGATGAGGTCATTCTGTGTTTTAACTTTGGGTGAGTCAGTAATTTTTGATCATAAAATGGCTATGTGGACTTTTTTAGCTAATATATATTTAAAATTGTATTATTATCAACGCGTCTTACCAACCGTTAGGTTATACGCATTTAAAATTTTAAGTAAAACAACTAAAAATGTGACGTGAAAAGAATAGTGTACTACTAAAACAGTTGCTATTCCAAGAGGTATAGCTAGTTATTTGCTTCGTTTGCAAAGAAAATATAATTACGTTTAGAAAGTAAAGATTAGAAATACACAATTTTGAACTTAAAATAAATATTACAAAATAATACAAAGCTGAAAACTCTAATTTCCTTATTAAATCAATATTTATATTTCATGAGCCACTAAGAAAAAAAAAACTGCACATATTTACAACTGTTATTAAAAATTATTTTGATAATATCTTAATACAGTAGTAAGCCTAAATTCTGAGCTCTAAATATCTAGTTTTGAAAGTGATTACCTATATACTGTTATGCATGTTGTGTATCTATAAAGGTAACAAGCTTAATTATGGTGCAGTTTAAAGAATAGGATCATTATGTAATACGCAAAGCCTTTCAGGGTAAAATAGCTGATCACTTAATTAACGGTATTTAACAGAAATTACCACTAACCCAATCCTGTGGCAAGTGTACAATACTAATAACCCACACATGTGTTAACTGGACAATACTACTAACACACACGTGTGACAAGTGTAGTATACTACTAACTCACACCTGTGACAACTGGAATATACTACTAAGGGTGACCTGGTGGTCTAGGGGTAAGGTGTCAGACTTCTGTGCTGGCGGCCGGGGTTCAATCCTCGGTCCCGGCACAGATTTATCTGATTACCAAACCCTTCCTTCACCTCTGACAAGACATCTTGTGAATGTGGGGAATGCCAGGCCTCCACCGTGGTTCGGATTCCACGTTAAACTGTAGGTCCTCCATTTCATCTCACAATCACCCTACCATTACACATTAGCGTAAGTGCGTATAACCCGAATGGGTAGTAAGACGCGGTGTTAATAATAATAATAATAATAATAATAATAATAATAATAATAATAATAATCATATACTACTAACCCACACCTGTTACTAGTGTACAATACTATTAACCCACACCTGTTACAAGTGTACAATACTATTAACCCACACCTGTTACAAGTGTACAATACTATTAACACACCTGTTACAAGTTTACAATACTACTAACACACCTTTGACAAGTGTAGTATACTACTAACTCACACCTGTTACAAGTGTACAATACTATTAACTCACACCTGTTACAAGTGTACAATACTACTAACACACCTGTTACAAGTTTACAATACTATTAACCCACACCTGTAACAAGTGTACAATACTACTAACTCACACCTGTTACAAGTGTACAATACTATTAAC
This sequence comes from Timema monikensis, assembly GCA_902151445.1. Taxonomy (NCBI): domain Eukaryota; kingdom Metazoa; phylum Arthropoda; class Insecta; order Phasmatodea; family Timematidae; genus Timema; species Timema monikensis. Next base: position 152,691 of record CABFVZ010001858.1, on the reverse strand, counting down.
TCACACCTGTTACAAGTGTACAATACTACTAACTCACACCTGTTACAAGTGTACAATACTATTAACCCACACCTGTTACAAGTGTACAAATGTGACTATTTAGTTCACTTGTGATTTCTTTTGACGGAGAGTTTGAATTTGTATAGTTCTGATGTTTTGACTTATTTTCATGGGAGTTAAATGAAGGATTTCTTGGGTCTGGAGTTGTCCGGAATTTTGGTCCTCATCTAATTGTTGGGGGGGTGGGTCAACATATTATTTTTAATTTTTATTCTTATGTTTGGTTTACTTTTAACTTGTACAAAGCTATAAAATATGTCATCAACCAAATACCAGTTAATATCTTAATATTCACCTTCAAGACGCAGCTTGTAAGACTTCCGATTATAAAATTAGCTCTGTCGACATTTCAAATGTCTTATATTTCCCTATATTCACTATGGTATTGTAAAACTGAAGTTGTTTCTTGGAAAGAGCTGAGTTACAGCCCCAACTGTCGAATATGGAGTTTGTAGCTTCTGTAGGTAGGTTTACTTGACTTCATACATGAAATGCTAACAGCATTGCTAGTTCAAAGTTGTTAAAAGTTGTCTCAAGAGAAGGAATCACTGAGAAAGTAGTAGTTGCCTGTTGCTAATATAATAACAGTGTTATTCCTGTAAAAATGTGTCATATCTTCAAAAAATTAAATATACGCTTAACACAAGTTAGTAAAAGAACTACCAGCAGAAACTAGTCTCTAAGAGACACAAAAAGAGGTGAGATATGTTTTTTACCCACGTTTTACAACCTGTTCGGTTGTATGTCTAAGTAGGCTTCTAATGATGTCATTGTTGTAAGAATAATAACAGTAGCATTTATATTAACTGTACCTGCATTTGTGTGTGGGGGAGTGGTAGAATGGAGTGAGTAACCATTTGAGAAAATGAACCTTAGTATTCTCAGCCGGGATTCAAACCCCAACAAACCCATCACTGGCAAGTCAGACTTTTTGATCTTGAGCATGTGATCACTGGCACAGGTGTTAATAATTACAATAATGTTAATATTAAAAATATGATATTCACTTATGTGTAAGTTTTATGGTAAAACTATTTTTAAGATCATATAATTTATTTTACAAGATACTTTATTCTTTTGAAAATATTAAAATTTTTATTCCCTCACATGAAGAGAAAAATGTATTCGTGAAAAAAATAAACCCCGAGATATTGATGAATATTGAAATTTAATGTTCCTCCAAACCCAAAAAAGTGTATCTGTAAATTGTGTGTTGGCCTCGGCTTATCTTTTTGTAACTGGTCCCACAATCTAGACGGTTTGATTAGTTTTGTTCAAACTTTATATTTAGTTATTATATGCTAATATTATTAACGTGGGAATCTTTTTAAACTTTAATATTAGCCCTTAAAATAAAGGTTAATTAGTCATTGCTGTTCTTTAATAATTTGGCATTTTTCCAGAAAGGCTCCAACAATTTTGTTTAGAATGGATATCAAAAATTGATCTATGATTTTTTTTAAATGTCTATCATAGGAATGTTTTACATGATGAATAACACTGTGTACTTGTTTTTCAGAGAAGAAATTTATTTAGATAGTTTACATATGATTATTTTTTGAATTCAAAACATTTTGAAAATGACTTTGGATTTTTGCTAAAATTTTCTATTTAGTCAGTGCTTTACGTATTATATAACACGGCTGTAGAAAGCCCGGGTTAGGGAGGTCCAGACCCCCTTGAAATTTGATGTACTCCCTATAGAGGGGTCCGTATAAACCTTTTATAGGCTGAAGGCACTAGCGCTGGTATATTACAATTTTCTAGTGGACAACCCCAACGCCAGCCCCTTATAAAAGTTAGCTTGGGTGGAGCCCCCAGATTGTATCTACTTTTAGTACATCAGCAGATTATACCATCTTCTTTGAGCTGTGTACATGCTTGCTATGAATCAATTTTTGAAAAAATGGTTCCTCCCGAGAGCTGTCAAAAGCCTCTGAAGCTGTGGGCAGAGGGTGTTGGGTGTGTATCGAGCTCTGGGTACTTGGTTCAGTGTTGCCCTGTAATCTCCACAAAGACGAGGCTCCCTACTTCCTTTTTCAATTATAGTTAATGATGTGGCCCATCTGGAGTATGTCACTGGCTCATAAACCCGTAGATCACCCGGATTTTGATTATATTTTTTCATCCAACCTGGCTCTTAACACACATGGTACTTGCTTGGCCTTGTAATATTTTGGTTTCTTCACTGGTCCTTTAAACTCTCCAAACGTGATGTCGGTCCCTGCAGATTAACCTTGTTTAAATCCTCTACCTCACGCTGTGTGAGCAAGGTATTTGTAACTGTAGCTCCATTGTTTGCACGTTCCTCCTGTGGCCTGGTACTCACCGTGGTGTTACAGTGAACCCATGAACTGTGAGGCCAAACTATGCCACTATCTCTACTCACTGAGGTGTTACAGTGAACCCATGAACTGTGAGGCCAAACTATGCCACTATCTCTACTCACTGTCTTAGCGCTATAACCACACATGTTTGATGAGATGAAATGGTGTAGGTTCTAGACTGTAAGTATGTTACGACTCACCGAGAGATGCAGGTCTGCTAAGCTTGAGGTGAATCTGCTCCATCTGTTCCAAACCAACCGTCATTTCAGTCTTGGGAATGTCAGAAAAGGACATGAACGTCTCACCAATGAATTCGTTCCTCATACCAAGGAAGTCTTGATCCTTGATCACAAACTGTACCATCGCATCCTTCATCTGACGCTGCTCCAAAGTTAGGTGTCTGTGGTAAACATGACATTGCTATATTGTGGAGCTTTACAGTCCTAGCACATGCTATCACAGTCCTAACACATGCTACTGCTACTGCTGTGCTATAGTGTGTACAAATCATGAGTGTTGTTAGGTAGATTGTTGGCAGTTAACAATACATTGATTGTACTTTGCCCTATTAGCTATTTTTGGACTAATATATAGCTGAAAGGTTCAGAAGTTTCTTTAGTCCTTGTTTGTACTATGTTAAGCAATCAACAACATAGACCTAGAAAATAAGTCATTATCATACTTGTATGGTAATCATCATCATCATCAACTGTTTCTAGCCTGTGGCCAGGTTATTTAAGTAAAATGTCCCTCTCTTCTATCCTTTCAGCATTTTAATATTTAGCACCGCGTCTTACTACCCGTTCGGGTTATATGCTTTAAGTACTAATTACGCTAATGGATTAGGAATTGGGAAGGTTGAATTAGAAGAGGTGAACCTGCATTTGCGTGGAGGGAGAATGTAAAACCACTCCCAGTTCACCCGACCGAGATTCGAACCTCGATCTCCCCGTCCTCAGCAGTCGGGCTCAACACGACAAGCACGTTAGCCAACTACTCCATCGAGGCGGGTTTCAGCATTCTTCTCCTCTCACTTTCACACTTTCTGTTATCTGCTCCTCCCTCCTCTTTCTCGGCCTCTCGTACTGTTTTTTTTCCTAGATACATCATTTCCAGCCTCATTACAAGCCCATACCATCTCAGTCTTGCTTTCTTTACACAAACTTGTTGGATGATTCCCATAAATAGTGTGATAGTATCAAGAGCCTTCACCAGAAATCTTATTAAACTAGAGGCCGTATAGGACATGATTTACAACAACTATAATCTGTGATGGTTGAGATTAAATACCTACTTAAGGTCTGTTTATACGTCACATCAGAAAAACAGTTGATTTTTAATTTAATTTAATTTAGGTGAGTTTCAAGGATGACTCAATAAAATGGATGATGCAGGACTCTACAATAATCAAGCTGGGGCTAGCTGTTAAAAGACAATTTGTATCTTTAGATTTATATTTGCTCAAAACATGTATGAGAATATGAAAGTAAAATTGATGGGAAAAAAACAAGTTACCAAATTAATAAAAATTTGGACAACCCACAACAATGAATACAATTGAATCTAAGTCTCAACGTGTCACTGTTTGTTAGTTTGTTTGTTTGTTAGGATTTTATTTTTTGTAGCAATAAGTAGTAATAACATGTATAAACATAGAATATAAATGAAATAAATAAAACGAACACCAGCCCTGATGGGGCTCTCGAACGTTAACCAACATAGAAACAAAATAAACGTTAAACATGAAAATATTTGTCCCCCTGGCGGGCTGATTATAGTTATTCCAAGGGTCTTACAGGCAGGAAAATTGACTAAAAAACCTGCCCAGTCGCCAGTATCCTTATAATATATACATTTATACATTTAGGGAGAACGACAGGGTAGAAAACATTGAAGGATGGGTGACCGGACGTGGAGTGGACATGTAGGAAGTGAAGCGTAAGATGATTATGGATAAATAAAAGTCCCACAAAAGTGTCACTTACTATCTCAGCAATAGAGCATCATATGTATGGCCATAACTACTCCTTCAGTGCGAGTTAATTATTAATTATTAATATAACCATGTTATTTTTAATTTTTAATCTAAGGATGTTATTTTGAATTATTAATACAGCTTGTGCTATTATTTTATTTTCTCATGAAAAGTAATTTTAAATCAGTGATAATATACTTACAGTGTATAATTCTCATCAAATAATGGAAAAAGTGTTTTTTTGTGCGTTTTTGTTCTTGGGATGGGCACTCCTGCAAACTTTTCCTCTGGTAGAAGGTGAACTTTAACATATGGATCACATGAACCTAAAACATTCAAAAATTACAATTATATAAATTTTGTTCCACTTATTATTGTAAATAACATGATAAATCAATAACATTTCAGAATTACATCATGTTGGCAAACTGATCAGGGCAAGCATATTGAACATTGCAATGTTGGCTCAACTGAACAGAGCAGATCCCGGAAGAGCTCATGCTGATTGAGTGAATGTATGATTTAGTAAAACCTGTAATTATATACGTGTGTGTATTATTACGTCAAACAAGGTTAAAGCAGAATTATGTTTTACATTGGTTGGTTATTCAAAACCACATTACAATAACCCACCTGGGTGTATGCCTGTGGTGTTGGCTAACGCGCTTGTCGTGTTGAGCTCAACTGCTGAGGACGGGGAGATCTAGGTTCGAATCTCGGTTGGGTGAACTGGGGGTGGTTTTTCCTAAATGGTTTTCCACTCTCCCTACACGCAAATGCGGGTTCACTTCCTCTAATTCCACCTTCCCAATTCCTAATCCATTAGACTAATTAGTACTTAAAGCATAAAACCTGAACGGGTAGTAAGACGAGGTGCTAAATAATAATAATAAACATTATAATAATATTAAATCCCGAACATCTCATTAGGAGGTCATCATATACTTGTGATTTATGATAATTAGAAGGAATTATCAATGATCTCATTAATAAAGTGCACTTGTAGGGTTGTTTATCAGTATTTTAAAAATTTTAAAGGTTTTACAAGTGGGGTATTTTATCACAATAGTATTCAAAAACCTAATTTAAAAAATATGAATTACTTAAGAGATCCGATCCAGCCATAGTATCAAGTAAATCTATATATTAGGAGCAAAGTCGTTTCTATATATGTATTTTGGGTGATGGCTCGAGAGGGAGTCTTACGACACGTGATGACTGGGAGAATTTAAATAGTTAATCATTCTTGGGAGCAAATTTTAAAAATTGCAAAACAGAGTTGGTCTTAATTGTTTTGTATTTGGTAAGACTCCATTAGCAAGGCATTAAGAAGGAATAAAAATTAATTATTAATAATATTTTAGGAAAGGTTTTGAACCATCCTCCCTCCCTGCTTGGTAGCATGATGAACACATGAACCTCCCTCCCTCCTTGGTAGCATGATGAACACATGAACCTCCCTCCCTCCTCGCTTGTTAGCATGATGAACACATGAACCTCCCTCCCTCCTTGGTAGCATGATGAACACATGAACCTCCCTCCCTCCTCGCTTGGTAGCATGATGAACACATGAACATCCCTCCATCCTCGCTTGGTAGCATGATGAACACATGAACCTCCCTCCCTCCTTGGTAGCATGATGAACACATGAACCTCCCTCCCTCCCTCCTTGGTAGCATGATGAACTTAGAGTTTAAGAGTAGCTTATGAGTCAACGCTGAGGAGCATTTTCCTTTACAAAGAGCCACAAAACTGGTCCTCTCATTCTATGGCTAAGTTTGTATACTTATCCACTTATGCAACAAAACAGTAAAAACTTATATAATCAGAGGCTGTTGTAGGTTCCTCAGTGAACCTTAGAATGTAAAGTTAGTTATGTAAAGTTTAACCTCTTAGAAATATTATTTCAGTTTTAAACAATGACATTACAAAGATTTATGATACAGCTTTGACAAATACTTTTGACATGCGAGTTTTCAATCAATAATTTGTATAACCTTATTTTAGTAATGGATAGCAAACTATACAGTGACGCAGGAATGGTTTGGGTAGGGGGGTAAATTTTACCCCCCGCCCCTCCATAAATTAAAGGGGGTAAAAAGTATCATAATTACCTCTCCTTCTCTCCAAATATAATATAGTAAAACTCTTTTAGCTAATGTAATACTCTTGTTGAGGCAAGATACAAAGTTCACACTAAGGTAACATAGTAAAAATAAAATGTTCTTGGAGCACACAATGGAGAGATTTTGAAAACTCTGATAGTGACACCAACTAAATCATCTACTGCAGAAAGAAGTCCTTCAATACTTGGTTGCATTAAAAACTATCTTTGCTCCACGATGAGGCAACATAGATTAAAAAAAACCTGTGTCTGCTGAATGCATACCCTGAGAGGGTGTACAATCTTGAGATATGCAAAACTATTTAGTGGTTTTATAGCTAATAACGAATATAGGGCAAAGGTGTTTGGGAACCTACTTTAATTTTCAGTGTTTCATAAATTCTAGTTGAGCATCAGATACAAGTTTTCTTAATTAGATTTGTGTGTATTAATTCTAATATTTGGCATGACAAATGAGAAAAATGCACGACGGGACCATTAAAATACAGGTATACCTAATTATATGCGATCTCACTCTCTGCACTTTTGTTATAATGTGATTAAAAAGTAATAAAAAAACATTGCTAGCTGTAGTCTCGCAGTTACCCTGTGTGGTGGTGGCGTGACCTTGTGCGCACACATTCCAGTGAGGACAAAGATCTTTAATGTACAGTTTGGTGTTAAGGGTGTGTTATTGACAACATTGGAGATTCATGAAACGAAGTTAAACAGCCCTGTATTAAATGATTTTGGAAAAATATTTGGCATGAAGTTTCTGATTCTCATGATTTTGATCCTGAACACGAGCGTTCCAATTTAAGACATGTCATCGTTGACATAGCAAGATGATGGATTTGAGGACGTACACCAGGTAAATGTGGAATAAATTTCCAATCCCACTCAACAGAACTCACCAATAAAGATCTTTTAAAAATGGAGAACGGCATAAAGGATGAAGAGCCCTATGTGTTTGAGCTTATAAAACAATTTCAACAACACAAATTGACGTTTTTTTAAACACATTGACATTGCAATTTGAGTCATTAAAGAGAATGAACCTAACATGGGCAGAAGCACCAAAGTTACCAGAGAGATCCAAAGTTCTTTGGCTTGCTACAAGGAACTCTATATAGAGAAGAAGAATACTGCCCGTCAGGTGAGTCTTGACCATTTCATCAAAGAAGTTGAAAATCGTCCGTCTAATGACGCAGGACCTTCACGACAGTAAGAACTTACTGTCCAAAGGCCTTCAAGAGAGCAAGAGCCTACCATCCCAGGGCCTTCAGGAGAGCAAGAGCCTACCATCCCAGGGCCTTCAGGAGAGCAAGAGCTTACCATCCCAGGGCCTTCAGGAGAGCAAGAGCCTACCAACCCAGGGCCTTCAGGAGAGCAAGAGCTTACCATCCCAGGGCCTTCAAGAGAGCAAGAGCCTACCATCCCAGGGCCTTCAAGAGAGCAAGAGCTTACCATCCCAGGGCCTTCAAGAGAGCAAGAGCCTACCAACCCAGGGCCTTCAGGAGAGCAAGAGCTTACCATCCCAGGGCCTTCAAGAGAGCAAGAGCTTACCATCCCAGGGCCTTCAAGAGAGCAAGATGCTTACCATCCCAGGGCCTTCAGGAGAGCAAGAGCCTACCAACCCAGGGCCTTCAAGAGAGCAAGAGCTTACCATCCCAGGGCCTTCAGGAGAGCAAGAGCTTACCATCCCAGGGCCTTCAAGAGATCAAGAGCCTACCATCCCAGGGCCTTCAAGAGAGCAAGATCCTACCATCCTAGGGCCTTTAAGAGAGAAAGAGCTTACCCTCCCAGGGCCTTCAAGAGAGCAAGATCCTACCATCCTAGGGCCTTTAAGAGAGCAAGAGCTTACCATCCCAGGGCCTTTAAGAGAGCAAGATGCTTACCATCCCAGGGCCTTCAGGAGAGCAAGAGCCTACCAACCCAGGGCCTTCAAGAGAGCAAGAGCTTACCATCCCAGGGCCTTCAAGAGAGCAAGAGCTAACCATCCCAGGGCCTTCAGGAGAGCAAGAGCCTACCAACCCAGGGCCTTCAAGAGAGCAAGAGCCTACCATCCCAGGGCCTTCAAGAGAGCAAGAGCTTACCATCCCAGGGCCTTCAAGAGAGTGATAATCCAAATTTGCCAGATCCAGTTAATTTATCATGGAATTGAAGATTAACAGTAAGTGTATCTGTAATATTGTATTAGTTAGATAAATTTATTAAAAATTTAATGTGTGTACAAATTTCAGGGGATTGAAGATTTACAATAAGTGTAGGATATCTATAGTATTGTACTATTTAGATAAATTAATAAAAATTGCATTCATTTACAAGTTTTAGGTTTTTTTTACTTTTCTCAATCGGAGCAAACCCTATCTCACCCATGTTAAAATCAATTCCCTCTATGCGTCTTAGTGTTATGCAATTATTTATAAGAACCAATCACTCGTGTAGTGCGAGGGACAGCTGTATTACATTTCCCTGGTCTTTTTTAATCTCAAAAATGCTATCCACTATAAAAAAAAATTGTTTACCCCCACTGTCCCAAATAAAAACATTCCTGCGCCACTGAAACTATATAAGGTTTGTTTTAGTTGTTTTACATAAAACTCACAAGCCAACTAGAAAATCCCCTCACCACTAATCTGTAGTAACATGCCATCACACCACCTGGGTTGGGAAAGGTGGAAACTTTCCAATCACTTAAATTAAATGCATTCTTTTTCCAACACAAATTATTATTAAAAATGTGTGTTTTAAAACTGTTATGTATGTAGTTAAAGATATTGATAATTATAAGAATATATTTACAAACAAAATAATAAAGATTGGTCACCCCTGAAAAACTATAGCTACTGTACAAATGTTCAAACAACAACTAAACTAGATGTATATTCCTTTAGTTGTAAACGAAGGTAAGGCAATAAACATTGTTGCTAAGTAAATACAAGCATCTATATAAACTAACCAACATTGATACATTATTATTAATACTCAATTTGCATTTTGAATTTATTGAAGATTTACAATTACGTTTTCTATATAATGTAAACATTTCACATGACAGTCTCACATTTTGACTTAAGGGAAGGTGATGATTAATAATGTAAAAATTAATAGTGTAACAGATGCACTTAATCATGAATATTACTTCTATTATACTAGTCTACAGTTATTATTCTACACACAGTTCGAAATACATGCATCATCTTAAAATATCTATTAATCTTAAATTTATGAAAACGACAATGTATAATACTAACAACATTTTTATATTTAAAATAAGTTTATAAAGTTGACAGCTTCTTCACCCATATACTTGCTACAGTATTGTACACAAAACAGTGGTTTGACTACAATCCTCAGGAAACAAACATATAGTTACTTAAAATGGGTTGAATTCTTTAACAGGTGGATTTTGAAATGGTCTGTTTAAATGTTACTTTGTTGTGTTCCAATTAAAGTCCTTAACATGCCATTTGGAATTCAAAGCGAATAATATAGATGTTTTAAATTGTGAACTAATCATTCCAGTTTATTTAAGTGCTTCATTCGTTCATTCATGAAATATTTACAACAGCAGAGCAGTAGCCCAAAGCCTATTAGCTTCTTTACCTTTATTTTTATTTTTTCCAAGATGATTATTTTGTTGGAAATGACGCAACGTCACATGTTTTCTTAGGACACCTAAGGCAGAAAAATATAGCTCAATATTTTGAAATTATAATTATCATAAAAGTAAAATGTTTCTTCTTTGTTGACCAAACTGTAAGCATTAGCAGCTTAGCAAACTCAAAATTTAAAAATTAATATGAAAAGGTAATAATAAAATGATATGTCAAATGAATAAATATTGGAGAGTCAAAGGGGGGCCATCCAGTGGTTCAAATAATAAATTTATTTTTAAATGCTTTTACATAAATTTAAATTGCATAAATGAAGATTTTATCTAGCAAACTCTATAATGGGTAAAGGGTCTAGCCTAGCTAGATTTAAATAACATTCTGATTAATTAATCTGAGTATCAAGCCTATAAATATAGTAACCAGGTCCTAAATAAGATCCATGTCAAAGGTCAAATTTGTTGGTTGTTCATTGTCCTTAATTTTAAAAAAGAATAGTAAAGGCAAGCATAATGGTATTAGTCATGTAATTAAAATAAAGCTGCACTCAACTCTTAAAATCTAATCTTTAGTTTTTATCATGAAATAAACTGATGTATACCATATTTTAATTATTTATTTGGATTAAAGTTAAGCTGTAAGACTAGGCAAGCTCTATGTTGTAATAAGTTTTCCTTTTTTTTTTTATATATATAAACTAGCCAATATTAAAAATACTACAATATATTTTAAACTCCTCTGTTAATTTGTTGAACACTCTGAAACGTGTATACACTGAAACATTAATCTGTCACCGGCCCATTAGTGAAGTTAGTTGTTGTCCCATCAGACAATGCATTCTAAGACATTGGTTCCCTCCTGTGAAGCTGAAGACACACACACACACTCACACATACTTGACGCTACAAGATAGAGCTAAAAATGCAGATCACGATAAGTTTTCACCAAACATCAACGAATGAATGTAATTTGACTGCCCCTGACACATATGTCTGTAAGAAGAATGGAAGAATACCCTCAATGCATCAGGCTGAGACTTGTGGATTTACTCACCATTAGAATCCATGGGCCGGATATTCCTAGCATTCATGATCTCCACCCTGAGTATATCCTCCACAAACTGAAGTCTGATGGTGAGAATCCCCAAGGAGGGGGTCTCTAGGTCCCTCTGGGCCATCAGTCGCTCTTTGAAGTACTGGTGGATCAGCTCGGAGGTCTCCAATCCGTGGACCAACAGCAGATGCTCCATCTTCTGCAGAACCTCGTTGTTCCACTCTCTAGACTCAGACTCATCACCCTGACGGAAGAAACTCACCAGGACCTTCAGGGTCTCGCTCAGATTTGCGAAAAACGATGGAGGGCGACGTTTCTAAGGGAAGCAAAGAAACTTTGAGATATTTCAAAACATGAAATTAGTTAATTACCTATATCAAAAACATCAAATGACTTTTGACCAATTGTTATTGTTATTAAAAAAAGAAATTCAGTACATATTTTTTAATTTAAAATTCCCATTTGCTAAGTAGATTAATATGATTCTAAAATAATATAATATACACTATCTTTCTGGAATATCTGCCGCAAGAGATAAAACATATAATTTTAAATTTATTTCTCATGTAAAATCAAAATCTAAGGGTTAATATTTATTTGCCGAAATTTGAATTCATATCCGCTCTCCCGAAAATAAAATCCTGGCTACGCCCCTGGTCATACAATCTGTTATCCAGCACTAATACATGGATTACCTGGTAGAGCTACCAGCACTAGTTACTCACACAACTTGCCAATGTTACTAAATACTGAATTAAACTACTCTGTTGATTAGACCAACAGCATTAACCTGGGTTGTATGAATACATGAATGGGGGTCTATAATATATATGTTTATCACTTAAATCTTTTAATATGTTATCCTTGATTTAATATATACAATTTATTTTAAATGTAGACTTTATAGAATTTGTTTAACTTGCATCATGGACAAACAACCTCGGGGATACAAAGTTAAAGAGAAATTTTATCTGGAGGTACCGGTACGCAAACAAAAAACAGTTGAATAACACTGACATAGATTATAACAAATCAGCTGAATTTAGACCAATTAACTTTCAGCAATATATTACAAAATATATATTCATACATATAGGTGTGTCAGGTATAAGCTGACACCACACAAATTATGTAGTGCTCAGTCAACGTTTAAAATAAGGTTAAGGGTCAATTTTAGGCAAGGTCTAAATTAATTAAGGCAAAGTGATTAATTTCACTAACATGGTATTGCAAAGCTAGATGTGTTTTCTTGTATAGAGGAGCTCACCTCGAGGTTGCTTTCGACCAGCGCGTACATGACAAGAGACAACTTTTCCCAGATGATGGCCAGAATGCGGTCAAAGTTGTCCACATTGAGTTGCGAGTGAAGAGTCACCAAGTTGTCGTCCAAGTAGTTCATGAGACGATCCACAGTGTTGCAGTCTTGGTTCAGAAGCTCCGCCCCCTCCATCAAGAACCGATTGATGGAGGGCGTCATCTAGGAGAATTCGAGAAACATTGGTGAGGTCACAGTCACGAAACACTAGTTTCATCTCAACTTGTGAGATTGTATGTCTTCAACTTATCTGAGGAACATCCAGTTGAACTAAGATAGCTACTTCTGTTCCTAGAAACATTTACGTGGTCCTTAGCTAAATAAAGGTTGATCACTTCTGCTTTACCAATAATATCCAAGAAACCATTTAAAATTAATAAGAATGGTTCAAATGGCAGAATAAAGCTACCATGGATCAACAATGGAGCGTTTCTGATTGTTATTAAATGGCCGACGATTTTACACATCTATTACTGACCAACCCTTAAAATATGAGCGATAAATGACCCTAACACAGGATTAGCCCTTGATAGCTCAGTGGTAAGATATTGACATGCTAAGTTGGAGGTTCCAGATTTTGTTCCAGATTTCAAAATAATTTTCAAAAAAAAGTTGATAAGTTCAATAACATAATATAGGTTTGAATTCATTTCACCAACTTATTGCAGTTTGGGCTTTCCGAATTTCTTTGTAATAGTGTTTCATTGCCTTGGAATGCCTATGCCTTTTTTGCCCTTTACATCTCTTCTGCCATCTTTAAACTTTTGTGTGTCTCCCTTTCCCTCACTTCGCTGTTTCACAACTTTAATGATCGGTAACTTATACTTGTGGACAAGACAAGGGTTGCTCTATTGTTCCTCCTTGAGGCCTAAGGTGCAAAGATCTTAAGGGCACATTCCAAATAGATATATTTATTATTTTGCTTAAACAGTTATTATTTAAATTAAATTAGCTAACAACTTTTTTCTAAATAAATAACATATAAATATTATATTTAATATATATTTAAAAAAGACACAATCATATTTATGGTTTTATAACATTTGGGGTCGCTTTGTTAACACATAACTTTGATATTTGATTGAAATCGTCTGAAAGTATTAAGAGAAAAGGTTGAAGAGATCGTTATTGTCACACATTTATTAAGAAGAGAACCCGCCTCGGTGGCGTAGTTGGCTAACGCGCTTGTGTTGAGCTCGACTGCCGAGGACGGGGAGATCAAGGTTCGAGTCATGGTTGGGTGAACTGGGGGTGGATTTTCCTAAATGGTTTTCCACTCTCTCTCCACGCAAATGCGGGTTCACTTCCTCTAATTAAACCTTCCCTATTCCTAATCCATTAGCGTAATTAGTACTTAGAGCTTATAGCCCGAACGGGTAGTAAGACGCGGTGCTAAATAATAATAATAAGAAGAAGAGGTGTGGAGGGGGCAGTCAATCCTTATTTTCCTTTTTTTTATATTTTCTATTTTTTATTGTATTTTGGAACCCTATTATATTTATTATTATTTTTTTCATAATACAGCGGGTGCAGTTGATATTACACAAGATGCAAATGGGGCGCAAAGTCTAGTCTAGGGCGCATGAAACCTTTAAGCCTAATTCCAACCAAACTAATAACGTTAAGCTTATAATAAACATTTACATATTTGAGTATTACCCATCTTGTGGTTATTTCTATTGACAGTTGGTTAAGATATTTTAAATAGTTTATCAACGCTGTGTTTAACTAATCTTGAAATACAAACAAGCATTGCAAATGCAGATGTAATTTTGAACAACTCTCAGGGTATAGGGGAACATTCCACTATTCCAAGCCTGCATCAAATTTTAGAAATCTTGGCCCATCCCCTGATTTAGAGAAAATCCAAACATATTTCTTGTGATCAACATTAATAACATTTTACAATAATATCTGTGATATTTTATATGTATTGGTAATATCTATCAAAAGTGAGAGCTGTAAATAACATAATTTTATGTAATGAATGTATTCAAATTGTTTTAGTAACTTTAGTAACTAACATCAACCTTTCTTCCTACCAAAATCACACAATATCTCTAAAGGTGAAATCTCTTTGATGCATACCCTCAACAAATCCTGAATTGTCTAGGTCGTTAGCAAACAACGACCAGGGTCATGAAAGGGTGTTGATCATTAGTTATCAAAGTATAATAAAATGTTCTTGTCTTTTCATCAAGTGAGCAATGGTAAGATATGATCATTGCTTGCCATTATTCACAACTTACACAATTTAAGCAAATTTTCTCAAGAGTTAAAACCATCTTAGCCCAGCTGTTGGAAAGTAAATTATTATTTCATGATTCAACTGTTTTTTCTTGCGTTATCTGTAAGTAAAATAGTCGAGAAAGGGAACATAATCTTTCTGATAGAAACGGGGGAATCTTATATCCACAGCAATGGAGCGAGGAGGCACTTATCAATTAGACATGATTATCATCTTCCCTCCAGACTTATACCATGACATCACCAAAGGACTTATTGCACATAGACGATTGGGTCACCTAAATAGAAACAGCATGGAAATGTTAAATTGGGCCCCACATGAACACTAGAGTCTAAGCAATTCAGAGCAACATTGATCCCTGGAAGATGCATTTTGTGAAAGCATAGTTGATAACCTTTTAAGAGGAGTAAATTTCGAGCCAAGGAACCTTTAGAGCTAGTTCACACAGACTTATGTGGGCCAATGGAGTCCAGTTGGTTAGGAGGTAATAGGTATTTCTTCATCCTTGTCGATGAATGCACCAGATATACCCATGTTTATATTTTCAAATCCAAGGACCAAGTCCCAGATTAGATCAAAAAGTATTGTACCCTGGTGGATAACCAAAAAAACAAGAAATTAAAGTTCTACGCTCAGATAACGGTACAGAATATGTCAATTGGAGGATGACAAACTTCTTGAAAGAAAAGGATATTCAACACCAAAAAACGATAAAATACTCACCGCAGCTATTTGGAAAGGAAACCAAACCTGAGTCATCTCAAGGTATTTGGATGTGAGACCACGGCGCGGATACCAATTGAGAAAAGAAACTGAGATCCTCGTTCAGGGATATTGTGAAAACACAAAGGATATCGTCTAATTGACCAAACCACCAATCAAATAACCATCAGTCGTGATGTAATCTTCCTGTAAAAAAAATGATCAGAACAAATACAATAGAAGAAGTGTGCAAGCCCTCAACTACTCAGTCAGTTAACCTAAACACAAATGAAAACTAGGAAGAGAACACAAATGAAAACTAGGAAGAGAACACAAATGAAGATCAGGGAGAGAACACAAATGAAGATCAGGGAGAGAACACAAATGAAGATCAGGGAGAGAACACAAATGAAGACCCGGGAGAGAACACAAATGAAAACCAGGGAGAGAACACAAATGTCAGGAGGATGGCGCGGGTGATAGAACAGAAGGACTGTTTTTTGGTTTCTCCTATGACTGAGAAACAGAAGACTCCTGAAACATTGTTAAGACGATCTGTGTGTGTCCGGAGGCCTAAGACTGATCCAGATTTCGTGACTTACCTTGTTGCAGAAAAAGTGGGCTGTCAACGCCAAGCGAAGCATTAATAAGCCCACATGCTTCAAAGTGAAAGGTAGCTAAAGGTGAGGAATTAGCATCATTTTTAACCAAAGGTAAAACATTTCTCAAAACAAAGTGGGTATTCAAGATCAAAGACTTGTTTGTCTTCAGAGCAACTGAAATATAAGGCACGTCTGGATGTGAAGGAATGCAGCCAAAAATCATGGATAGATTATAAAGATTTTTTTTCCCCAGTGATAAATTATCTTCATTAAGGTTAAGGTACATATATGCAGTGGCCGTTAAGGAAAATCTACAATTCATTCTGCGTGCAGTAGATAATGCACAATGTGTTTTGTTTATTTAAAGAATTATGAATTATGTATTTTTCAATTCACACAGTTTTGTTTAAAATCCTTAGAATAATATTCTTTTAAATTAGAAACAGGCTGCGCTTGAGAGCTTCCAGCTGATTTATCATCACTACTTGACTTACCTTCTCGTGAGGCAGCTGAAAGCTTGGTATTACTAGCATTAATGAGATGTCTTGGTCCAGAGATTACTTTCATAGCTAACCAATCTAGTCTATTTTCAAACCTTCACTGGACATCCGCTAAGAAGATAATGTGATATAGCTGGGACCAGGAGCGACGCTATTTGCTACCAAGGGAATCAACATGAGTCAAAGATATATTCAGATGCAGACTATGCTGGGGATAACACTACAAGAAAATCTATAACTGGATATATCAGTCTTTTAGAAGAAGCACCAGTCACCTGGTCATCTCATCAACAAGGGTGTGCCAACTACAGAAGCTGAATATATAGCAGCATCTTCAGCAGCTCAAGAAAGTGTGTGGCAGAACTTGATCTGATTTCCAATGAACCTAACACTCTCATTGTGGACAACCAAAGTGTCATTAGGTTAGCTAACAACTGTGAACATCACAAAATGTCTAAACATGTTTATGTTAAGTACTATTATCTCCACAAATGTTTAGAAAATAATGTCATAGTCATTCGATATGTTCCTCCTGAGAACCAACTATCACATTTCATAACTAAGGCTTTGACATAAACAAATTATGTATGAATCTTGAATCTGTGTCAAGAACAGATATAAAATAACAAAGAGTGGGATTGTTGAATATATGATTACGTAGTTTGATTACTTTGCTCATCTTGGTAACTAATGAACTTGATAATGAGTCTTGTCATTCTCTCCAGGTCAATGCAATTACAAAACAATTTATTGTTCACTGTTTGGTAAAGTTATTGTGTATGGTTAAATGTTACCACAGTTTATTATTCTAAACCTTAACACTCCAGCAGTTCAAGTATCTACCTTCTCTGCCACAGTCTCCAGCAGTTCAAGGATCTTATTGCCGACAGTATCCACAGCGTTGTCAATCACCAGTTGCAAGGTCTTTCTGCAATGGTCCGCTGCGTTCTGTGACCTGTAGTCACCCAGGGAAGTAACTATTTCCTCCATTCCCAGCTCATTCACGAAGGGAACAATGGACTGGCGGACATACTCAATGTTGTTGATGGCCAGGCACCACTATAAACACCAGCCCACAACCGTTAATAAACAAATTAAACTATGATTGGTCACCTATTCTATATGGACTAAAAAAAAGCTCAAATTCAAACAGTAATATTACAAAACAAATATGCACACCTAACAAATTATTACCAAAGCTCCTCCATTTGAATGAAAAATAGATCAGGCCAGTGTTTGTATAACTACAATCCTTTTATCATAATTTGTAAATAGTCTTAGCTTCCCACCTTTTATTAAATTATTTTAATAGCTATCTATCATTTCAAGTAAACCAGCTCTAATATTACACATAAATTATCATTATTAATAAATCCCTTTACAAATATACATTACTAGATAGCTGTTAACCGCGGCTTTGCTCGCGTGGAAGTTGATTATATACAAATACGAAAATATACATATGTATTTACAGATTAATTTAAAATATTACGTTACGTTGATGACCATAACTTGACCTCAGATCAAAAATAATGCAAGTCCGATACAAACTTTCACCCCCTTTTTCATCCCTTATTAAATAAAATTTCCAAAATTCCTGAAACATGTATTTATTTGTTTTACGTCAATAACCGAAATACAAAATTTTGTTTATGTAACTTTCAAAATGACGGACTTTCATACATATTATCATCCCCTATTTTGACCCCTTTGGGGTGGAATTTTCTAAAATCCTTTCTTAGTGGGTGCCTACATAACAAAATGAATATACAGTCCGAATTTCATGCTTGTAGCCTTGATAGTTTGCGCTCGGCGATGATGAATCAGTCAGTCAGTCAGTCAGGACATGTTATTTTATAAGTATAGATCATTACTAATAAATTTCTTTACAAACATAAATTGTCATTTTTAATAAATTCTTTAACACTCAAATATTATCATTATTAATAAATTCTTTAACACTCAAACATTATCATTGTTAATAAATCAATTAACACTATCTCTTAATTCATTGTTAAAACATACATGAACAAAATTTAAGATGGCAGATTGTGAGTAACCGGTCACCTTTAGCTGGTGCTATTAATCTTTATCAAAGCAGTTGCTGAGTGCAGTTTAATACCCTAAACACACCTAAAATCTAATATAATTAATTCTAAATTTGGATTTTTTTTTCTGTTTGTGAAGCGTCTTTGTTTACTATTAAAGAACTAATTGAATACATTTTGTTTTGTTCGATGACACAACATGGCCAAGAAGACAAGCTTTGACAGCATCGAACGTTCTAGCTTAGTGCAAGAACAGGTCAAGGAAGCGCTACAATCGAAGGATGTATTAAATAATCTAGTGATACTATCACTGAACCGGTGACCCAGCAGTAGTGAAAACTGAAAGATCTACTTGATTTTAACACGGATGCAATCAAGAAACTGAGAGAAGACATTAAGAAACGAGATGCTGATCATAATCAACTAAAGAGTGAATGAGCGTGCGAATGTTTTTCTACTAATTTGAATATTTCTTTATTAAAATGTATTTCAATAAATGTAATAGTGTAAGTTGTATTCACCACTGGTTAAGTGGAAGAAAAGGCTAACACCTTAATTTCGCCAGATAAATAAAGGCTATTATCATCATTATTATTATTATTAAATTAATTAAGACAAAGCAGTCCAGCTTGCCAAAACTGTAAAAACTGTAAAAACTACAAACATCTCAGCAGCATCTGGAAACTTTTCATCAAATCAAGATTTTGTAGGAACCCTGGAAATGGCTTAACCGAGGAGGTAACCCTTTCAATTTTGAGTAAGAAGTCCAAGTCTTTGAAGAAATTCTTCAAAACTGCAGTAATCGAGCCCAGGGTGATTTGAATGTATTTCAGGTGTTAAGGAACACCGCTACAAATGTCCAGCAGCAAAGGTAAAGTGTAATTTTTGTAATAAGGTTGGTGATTGTGCAAAATTGTGTTTTATAAATAATATAATAAATATCGCTTCAGTCCACTTAACTATTTCTAGGTTTATTATATTTTCGGAAAAATATCACATATGTAAATTCACTAACATGGGACATAAATATTATAATAGATGGAAGAAATATTTGTTGTATATCCTGGACACAGGAGCTCAGACTAATGTAATGGGTGCAAACACTTATAAAAGTCTAAATTTATCAGAAAATAAAATAAGCTCTACATTTACTCATGTCCTAACATTTAGTAAAGAGTTTCTTAGTGTTAGAGGTAACATCAAATCAGATGCAAAGAAACTTAAAAAATTCAATATAAAAGAGATAGATTGTAATGTGATTCTAGGTCTTAAAACTTGTGTAGAACTTAAATTAGTTTAGATAGTTAATATAGTCACTTTTGAAAATATATCTGAAGGTTAACAGAGTCTAATCAATCAGTACAAATTAAAACTAATTTAGGTGCAAAGTACCAGATATTTCTAAAGAAATTTAAAGATATTTTTGAAGGTCTTGGAAATATAAATAGATATTGCAATTTATCTATAAAAAATAAGTCTGGTTTTAGAACCTATCTGACACCTTAGCTCAGTCAGTAGTGTGATGTCTACTGAACTAAGGGTCCCGGGTTCGATTAATGGCATGGCCAAAAAGTGTATCAATGGTGAAACGTGGGTTTACCCTTTCACAGTGATAAAAAAAAGTCTGAGGTCTAGATGTTGTGCCTGTCCTAATGTTAAGTTAGATTATAAGGCATATGAAGCAACGACAGGCCTATCCAGCTGGTAGTGGATAATATATGGCTTGAATAAAAAACCAACTTAGGCCATAGCTTGGAAACAAAAGTTACTGCCCAATGCTGAAAATGTAATTGCAATAAAATAAGCTGATTAACAAATATTTAAATTAATTTTTCTTGCACTACTAACAAAACTACCAAATATAGTTAATTGAGTTTAAGATAGTAAAAATGAACTCTAAAAAGCATTTCACCAACATTAATTCTTTTTATTTGGACACAACTCTCCTTTATATCTTTATAAAATCCATAAATGGGCACTTTTATAACAATATCTATTTAAAGTTTAACATATATTTACTCTGTTTCCGGTATCACATTTCAATTGAAACGTGGGAAATCACAATTTAAGCAAGTTTTTAATAATACTAGCAATTCAATCCCTCTTCTGCTTAGTTTTCTGTTTAATCTAGCAGTCAAAAAGGGTGTCCTATAGATCAATCTGCTCACCTCTGTTGTGACTTCAAATTTCTTCTCATATATAGACTGTGTATCGCCCATTCCTTCCACCTTTTTACTCATCTTATCAGCATAAAACACTGAACACCTACAGATGTCCTAGAAGAGTCAAGCTATTCATTAATATTATTCAAGATAATAGCAAAAATACATCAATGAATTATTGTATTAAGCAAGGTAAAACATGGTTCAGTGTGCAGACTCAAAGGAATATATTGCTGTGAAAAAATACTACACTTTTTAGTTAGTTTTTTTGATCCCCTACAACTTCCTAAATATTGGCAGTTTGGGAACTTCCTGTAAAATATAAATTAAATATTCTAAATTTATGAACATTATATTTAAAAAAAATATATATATATATCATAAATTAATACATGCACAGTTTTAATTATTCTTAGATATGTTTGAAAATCTTTTATTCGTTAAAAACCTCGACCTATAATTTATGTAGTTATACTGTAATTAACAAAATTTAAGCTATCAAATTTATCAAATATTTTATTCTATTACTTAATAATAATAATAATAATAATAAAATAGCTTATTAGCTAATGAGATAGTTTTGAATAAATGAACTTGCTTATTAGCTAATGAGATAGTTTTGAATAAATGAACTTACATCAATAATTTTGGCCACAAATGTATAGGAACCCTCAACATCCGGCCAAGAAAGTTGCTGCCAAAATATTTTGATCTGAAAGAATTAGTTATGATGATAATAATAATAATAATAGCAATACCTAACAATAATAACAATACCTAACAATAGTCCTACACATCAGCTCAGTTGATAGCGTATCTGTCTGTCTGTCTGTCTACTGAGCTAAGGGTCACAAGGACTGAATGTTGTGCCTGTACTAGTCTTAAGGGAGCTGCCTACCAGAGCGCTGGAATGCGTTACAGACCTTTAGGAAATAGGCCGTGGTTAGGTATTGTTTTATTTTTTCCAAACTTGGTTTAAGCCAAAGTGAAGATAAAAGGTGTGAACATGCTTATCTAGTACTCTCAACCTTACAGTTTAATATACTATGTATAACAACATTAATGAGAATTCGAAATATTGTCACAGTTCTTAGACAAGGGTAACTATTAGATAACCCTTAATACAGGCTTTCTGTCCAATATGAAAGTGAGTACATGATTGACACATTTGTCAACACTAAATGTACCTGGTAGTAAATGGCGAGTGTATCAACAGCCGAGGAACTGTACTTGACACTAACATCCACCGGCTCCAGGTCATCCAATTCCACAGCCTTGTGTATCCTCTGCAGCGCCTTATAGAGAGCAATATCTAGCCACTGTGCAACTCCTCGATGGAACCACGTGTGAAACTGGGAGATTTGGAACCTGCCGCAATCTTCAGGACTTAGGCCACTTCCTAAACTGTAAGAACATTAATTAGGACTACTAGGGAGGATCAGTACAAGGATGTGTGGCACTTGTGGAATACTTTAGAAGGTACCTACACTGCAAACCTCTGTAGAATCAGGTACAGTTCAAAGAGTGTTGTGCCCATTGTTAATGGGTCGTTATCGTAGATGTCATCCCCGGGTCTATCATTAAACTTCAAAGGCTTTAGAGTTTTGCACACTTCAGTTACAACTTCTTCGGTCAACTCAGAAATCTGTAACATTAAAAAGTATTTTCAAAATGATTTCATTGAATTCTGATCACATGAGTGTATTTTTACAAAGAAGCATATTAAAAAAGTTGTGCAAACCTTTTTTTCATATATTGTGTAGAGAGTGGTTGCATACGAGATATGAAGAGCTCTGAAACAAATTAAATATAATGTGATCTTTCAAGGTGACTTTTTATTTGAAATGGTGGTCATCATTATATCTATAATAATTCAAGAGAAGAAATAAACTCACTCTAAGAACAGCTTTTCGTAAAATTCTACTGCCTTTTGAAGGTCAATCTTTGCTAATTTTATTATTTTGATTAGGTGCTTTAGTCTCGACTCGTCTGTGGAATCTTCAGGACTATTGTTTTCAAGCAAGTGGCCAAACCTGGAACAAAATGGTTTTTGGAAACCAATTTAGTTAACAATACCACACAATTAAATGTATACTTTACAAGAGATCACATATAAAAGGAGGGAGCTGTAGTTTTAACGAGTCAGTCAGCACATGGTTGAGCACATATAAAAGGAGGGAGCTGTAGTTTTAACGAGTCAGTCAGCACATGGTTGATCACATATAAAAGGAGGGAGCTGTAGTTTTAACGAGTCAGTCAGCACATGGTTGATCACATATAAAAGGAGGGAGCTGTAGTTTTAACAAGTCAGTCAGCACATGGTTGATCACATATAAAAGGGATAAGTATATAAATGCAACACATTATAAAATGTAAAAGCTAGAGAATCTAGTTAAACTTCTTTAAAATAAATGACAAATTGCTAATAAAACAGTAATTGCAAATTTTACGTTGACCTCACTTCACATCCACACATGCGCATTCCTCTGTGATGTTATTGCAAGCTGCTTCTGGCGATTGTGTCCCAAACTAGTTTAAACGACCAGCTACTCCTATAGGATGGTGCTGGTGTAGTCTCTGGGTTGAAATTAGCTAATATTTAGGTTAGGTGGTTTTCTAGACTTTGTGATTCAATGATGTGCCAATTCCCGTCTTCTTAACTGAGACATAACTCATAACCTCAACTTGGAGGACTGCTACACTGTCAAGGTGTTAAAATCATTTCACAAGACACAATGTAATATGTCTCATTTAACACCTAACCTAAATATTCGCTAATTTCAACCTAGAGACTACACCAGCACCACCTACCATCCTTAAGAGTAATAGAGAAACATTCAAGGAATTTCAACTCCACCATAGAAGTTTTCATACTTACCAATCAATTTGGCATCACTGAAGACAACATCCTGTTCAGTCTAATTACTACTACTACTTCCTGAGGAAGATGCTATAATAGCATTGAAATATTGAAGTGTGTGTAAATATGTTTTAGTGTTTTTACTTTTATTTGTGCTCTACCATTTTCCTAATAGTCTATCATTTCATTTATTACTAAATGTTTTTGCTCCATGCACTTTTTTCATACATACTAGATATAAAAATAAAATATGTTTAGTTCATATCGATTTAAGTACATATCTAGTGTATAGTAAGAAAATGTTTTTTTACTGTATTGTTAGTGATTGATGGTATTTCCAACCACCATTTGACTGATACTGTAGAGTTTCCGAATGTCTACAAATATACTATTTTTAACAGTAGTTCTGTACTTATAATGTTAAACTGACCAGTCCTCTGCCCCCACTGTGACAGCTGCTGTCACTGTGACAAGGATGTCACAGTTAGGTTGGTCTTCAGGTGTGTTAAGCCAGCCATACACTGACACTGGGAACAGATCCAGACCTTCAGGCATCTGCAGTGTCATCAGGTGAGAAAACACGCTAGAACAAAAACATATTTCAAGTTAATACACATGTACTATGCAACATTGATACAGGACCATAGATTAAACATGGCACATATAGCTAGTAAAATAAAGTTAAAAAAACTATGAAATGTTGAAATACTTATATTTACTTGGACGATTTAAAATCATGGGCATAGAGAGAATTTAATTTGGGGTGAAGTGGGCTTAAAATCGTAGATTCCAAGAATCGTAGAATAGGGTGACTACGGCCACATTTTAGTATTTTTTAGCTCCCTCCTCATAACTTTTAATCCAAACCGTTTGAAAAATGTATCTAGCCCAGATAAGACCCCTGACAAAAATACAATCGCTAAATATAAAGTATATTAGTTATTGAACTTTTTTTTTTAATTAAAAAATTGTTCATATTATGAGGTGACTCACACCTACTAATTTAGTCTTGAAAATTGAAGTTAGAAATGAATGTAGTGATTTCAACCATTATTAATTGATAAATATTGATATTTAACACATAATTTTTTTAACATAAAATGTTCACATAATAGTGTAAATAGCTTAAATTAAACATAAATACATAATCAATATCCACAAACTTGATCACAAACTGTCCTCTTCTTAAATCTACTGAATCTTTTAATTTATGAACAACTTGAGCTTTATCATCTACAGAACACTCGTCCTTTATTTCAGGAGGGGGGGGGGGGCATACTAGTACAATCTCTCTTAATATTTTCTCCTAGGTGCAACGTTATAGTTTCAAAAAAGAGATCCTTGGACCCATTCAATCCCTGAGCAATTATTTTTAAATTTTGATACAGTCTTTTTGTATCGATTTAAATAAACCAAAATTACTTTAAGGTTAAAACTAAAAATTACTGCAAAACATTCCAAAGAAAGAAAACAAATACAAAGGATCTGTCACATAAATTACTGTTACCTATAGTTTATAAATTGATAGTAAATTTGGGTTATTTGATCATCCATCCACTTGGCGTTAACACTGCCTATGTGAATAATGAGAGGGCTGTCCAAAATAACCTCACATATCTGGTGTCCCCCCCATTCTAAGGAAGAAATAAGAAGTGTGTTGCTATGTACAGTAGTGGCGAAAATGTATTTGTGTAAGAGGGGAACTATCCTCCACTCCCCCAAATAATATTAGGAAATTGAATGTGTCCAGAAGATATTTGTTGTGGTCTGCATTTGGAGAATTTATAAAACTAATACTTTTTTAAAAAAATACCTATTTAAAATTGGTTATTTGGATTAGACTTCTTTCACATATTTTTGAAAATTGGATGCCTCTAAAAAGGGGGTGGGCTGGGCCACCAGGACACCGGAAGATGTCCCAGTTTGATTTGGATTGTCATGAATACTTTAAACTAAAATAAAGCTATCCATTCAAATTATAATGATGGTTTTTATTAAATTGTAACAAAAGTTCTAGTGGATAAGTGTGAGCATGTCTGGAACACATTATTTGTGAATAGATGATGGCATTTAACATATAACCGGCTCGTTCGATGTTTCTTAGTGTTGTTTATAAAACCGTTCCTAAACTAAACTTTAAAGCATTTATTAGTGAATACTGACTGTTACTAGCCATGTAATCTACACAAGCAGTGGATGGAGGATCATTTTATAAAATAGAATATTTCAAAAATAAACTCCCAACTACTGTCTTAACAATTTAGAAATATTTTGGCTCATGTCAGAAGAAAGTAGAAGGTGATGTTTTAAGTGAACCTTCACCGCGAAGAAATCTGAACCATAAAGAGGTAAATGAGACTGATCAACCACCACCAATGCACTTAAAAGACCGATGGAGGAAATATAGAGACTGTTTTGTTAGAGACTCATGTCGTGTATTTGTAAGGACTGATGGAGGAAATATAGAGACTGTTTTTTTAGAGTCCTAGTCTTAAGACAGATTATAAGGCATATGAAGCTATGGCAGGCCTAGCAAGCCGGTAGTGGAAAATATAGCCCATGGCTCGAATAATAAATTGACCAAGGCCAGAAGCTGGAAACAGTAATAGATGGAAAATTTAAAATATTTCTAGATTGATTGTTGCAATATTGAACTTGTGGGGAGGGTGTTGGGAGTTGAATGATTGTAGCACCTCATGCGGCTCAATGGCCATTGGGCTATCCCCTATAGGCCCTAGGCCCAACCTAAAGACCCCAGTGTTGATAAGCTGTGTAAGATGGACACGCCGGACTGGAAGTGATTGAATAAGAGAATCTGAATCCATCCATAAATTGCTCTAATATAAAAATATACATGTTATGTTCCTAGTGATTCTCAGGATGAATCACCTGAGTATCGAAGAAATCAGGTTGCTGGTGTGTCTCTCACTAGGAGTCAGTCTTCTGATCTTCCTGATTGCGTTCATACAGGATGGAATCAACTTCTTTGTTGCTTCCCAAAACATCTTCTCCTATAAATAGTAAATCTATCAAATTAGTTTCAACTAGGAAGACAAAACGTGTAATAACTAAGTAGACTACAAGATTTATTTGATTGTTGGAAATGAGGAAACATTTATAATTGACGCTATACATTATAATTTATTAAAGCTCATTAAGTGTGTACTTTAGCAGAGGAGCTTCAATTTCACATTTGATTTGATTAAAAATTAATTTTAAACATAAAATATAAAAACATAAATTGCACATTAGCTTAATATTGTACCGTTTATAAATGGACGATTAAAATATATTATCTGAGTCTTTAAAACAATGGTTCCCAACCTGAAGGGCGTGGGGGGAGGGGGCAGAGCAGATAGCAAATAAAGTTAAAAACCAAATATGATTGAAGATACTTTCTCACTTTTCCAAAGTAATAAAGATAATTATTTCTTACGGTATTGGCAACACTGCCTACCAGTTGTAATAAATTTGAAGCTCAGTCAAAATAGTGCATGCACATGTTAATATTTGAGCTCACCAGCCTTGGATTCACACTACAATTCTCCTCTTTGCCATATTTTACACTGATATTATGAACATACAATAACAACAGTTTACGTGTACAACCAGAAAAGTGTACAACAAAGGTAAAATCCCACAAGTCATGGCTGCACCTTTGGTAAATGTATTTTATTCAGGTTTGAAAAAATCTGCATATATAATTCTTGATGTTATCTTATATTGTGAAAACTAATACAGATTACATTTACTCACAGAGCCCGAGATGATTCGGAGAGTCCAAGGGCTTCATTGAGCACAATTTTAAAAACACTGCCCTAAGCTACTATTAAGACCACATCTGACACCACCGAGTCGTCAATTCTGACGTTCATTAAAACTAAACAATATTGTCAAATTGCAGTGGAAAGTGATTAATCTTGTGCTGTCAAACATAAAACCCAATATTCAACAACTGACGGGACCAACACAGTGACAACCGTCACAAACCCTTCAGTCATTTTCTTCTACCACTATCCTTCCATTTTTATACAAAATAAATAAGTGGAAAGAAAGCATTAAAATATTGTTTATCATTGTATATCATTATATTAATAAATAGTGGAGGGATGGGGGCAGATGCATGGGAATTTGACTTTCTACCAATGGGGGTATCAGCTGAAAAAGGTTGGTAACCATGGTTTAAAGTGATACAATATTAATAAGAACAAATTATTAATTTAAAGAAACTCAATTCTTTATATTTTCTTTAGATCAAACATTTGATTTTAATTGTATATCCTTTTAAGAATAAGAAATACTATTCCAAACAATTATTCATAGTCAAATGTCTTTGTTTTTATCTCATTTTGTATTGCAAAATGTTCTTATTTAGAATTAATTTGGTTTTTTTTCTAGCTCTACTAGTTTATTTTATTAAAGTCATCCAAATGATGTTGCAGAAATAAAGATGAAATGTCTAATTAATGAAACTTCTAGTTTTGACTGTACCGATTGTAGAAACAACACCGACTAGTCACACACATGATGTCTTCTAGTTTTGACTGTACCGATTGTAGAAACATCACCGACTAGTCACACACATGATGTCTGCCTGACCGAGACAGTGTCTGATTACCAAATGACTCTCACAAGTAATTCCCGAGCTGGAGAGAGCACAGTGAGATATCTTTTCCAAGAAACAAAAGTCGGGTTTATGCTTTCTCTTTTGTTCCTTCTGAATGTCATTTGCAGCTTGAGAATTATTCTACTGTATCACTTTGTGCTTCATTTTCACTTATTTTTTATCTAAATATTACAATTTAGTTCATGGCTGAATGCGTTTCACTTGTCTTACTGGATTTAAATTACATTTTTTAAATATATAAACAAAGCAACTGTTCTGAAAATCTGATACTGCTAGCTATTACCTTATGTCTTGTGAGTGTAAAGTGGACTCTTGGGCACCAATAACGTACAAAATAGGCATTAAACTATGGGATTTAGGCACCCAAATAATCATATAAGGAAAAAGGGCACAGAATCAGTGATGTAAACCTGATCTTATTGATCTAGTTTACACTTCTTAGCATTGCTCCGATTATGCGCATATCTACTAATTACACTATTGTGTTAGGGATGAGGAAAATTAAATTCAGAGGAATTGTAGCTGCATTTGCATGAAAGAAGAGGGGAAAACCTTTAAGGAAAAAAGCACCCTCAGTACACCCGACTGGAATTTAAACCAAAATCTGCCTGTCATCGGCAGTCCTATCTATTGGGAGAGTTCCGCCCGCGTTAGAACATTTGGGAACCAAAGTGAGTTTCTTCTGAAGGTATTTACAAACATGTAAGATAGCTCTAACCCACCACTACCTACCTGCCCCCTCTTGCTACCTTATGTTACAATCACTACAAAAACCTTATAGCCTTGCAAGGACCGAGACATTCTCAGAGAGGCCTTAAACACTCATGATATAATAATTACACTAATGAGTTAGGAATTAGGAGAAAGAGATTTAAAGGAAGTGTATCTGTATTTGCATGAGGTGGAGGAGAAAATATTTGTGGAAATTGATTGATGTAAAACCATTTTGTAAAAATCCTCCTCAATACACACAACCATTATTTAGATCTCATACCCCTCCCCCTCAACAGAGAAACATCAATCAGACTTGTAACAAAAGAAGAAGGTATAGCATAACAGATGAAGAATGACCTCATCCGGCCTTAGCAGTCCATTCTGTAGGGGTTTGATGAGTTGTATCAGGGTATCAGCAAACACCTTGAAGTTGAGAGGGTGACCGACGTGCACACTCACATACTCCATCCACTTGGCGAACGCCACGTCGGCACTGTTGAGCCCACATTGAACACAGTGCTGGGTGAGGATAGTTTCTCCCAGGGAACTGTAGACACCATTCCATTGTAGCGCTTCTACCTGACAACACATTACAATCGACACTACTACAAACTATTTATAAATTAAGGGGAGAAGACATTGCCATATTTGTTTGTTATAAATGTTCCCCTTCATGACGGTAGAACAAGAT
The DNA here is from genome assembly GCA_902151445.1 of Timema monikensis. Classification (NCBI taxonomy): domain Eukaryota; kingdom Metazoa; phylum Arthropoda; class Insecta; order Phasmatodea; family Timematidae; genus Timema; species Timema monikensis. The sequence goes on along the minus strand of CABFVZ010001858.1, from coordinate 123,086 downwards.
GAACACTTAGTATATGGACAAAATATGGCGAGTAGTTTAAGAAATAATAAAATTCTAAGATGCTTTGCATTTTAAGGAATAAGATTGACAAATTGATTTTTACTGCAAAAATTGAGCTATACGAGGAATCATCTCATGGAATATAATTTTCAGTTGACCAAAGATTATCCTTTGGAGCTGTGGTCATGGAAATGGAAAAATATGGATGTTTTGTATCACCTGCTTATGAATTTTCTGATGAACAATACAAACTCATGGGAGTTAAGGACCATCACCTTCTGAGTCAATTGGCATTTTTTGGGTCCTTGAGTGGGTTAAATTACCTTCACAGCGTTAACTTTTTACCATTAAAGCTGTATCTGTCATGTTTTTTAAAGTGTTTTACATTTCTTATTTTAATAAAATGGGTTTATAAATAATAATATGTGTATTTTTGAGTAGTGTGAATGCTTAATCTGTTAAAATAATGTACGCTAAGTAAAACACTCTTCCCTGTAAGAGATTCTTAACATTCTACCACCCAATAGTCACCCCCAACACCCAATAGTCACCCCAACACCCAATGTCTACATAAAGAAAGAAATCCTCCAGTTTCCGATGACACTAAAACATCCAATTAGGGACTAAAATAATTTCTGACCACCATCTTTTGACACAAAAATTATAATTAAACTTAACTGTGACATTAATTCAATCAAAGGTTACCTGGTAGTTTAGTGGTAAGGTGTCAGACTTCTGTGCTGAGGGTCCAGGGTTTAATCCTCGGTCCCGGCACAGATTTATCAGATTACCAAACCCTTCCTTCACCTCTGACAAGACAACTTGTGAATGTGGGGAATGCCAGGCTTCCACCGTGGTTCGGATCCCACGTTAAACTGTAGGTCCTCCATTTCATCTCACAATCACCTTACCATTACACATTAGCGTAAGTGCTTACAACCTGAACGGATGGTGTTAATAATAACAATAATAATAATAACAATAATAATAATAATATTGTTATTATCATTATCATTATCATTAATATCATCATTATCATTATCATTATTATTACTATTCAATCAAAGACAACAAACTCTAAATTAATATTTATATTACAAACAAATATTATCTATCCAAAACCACTCTACCTTCTTAAATATTTTATTTAGATTACCAATTCTTTTGAAAATATTTCTCCATCATGATCATCTTCTTCGTTAAAACAATCATCAACACTTTCACTCATGTTGGTCTGAAAAATAAAGTATAGCAAACAAAGATGTGCGTAAAATGCAGGTGCGGTCTGTTGCCAGGACAAGACATTCCTGACAGGACTGTACTGGTAAACTGCTGTGATGGGTGGCAAACAGGGCTGTACTGGTAAACTTGCTGGGATGGGTGGCAAACAGGACTGTACTGGTAAACTGCTGTGATGGGTGGCAAACAGGACTGTACTGGTAAACTGCTGTGATGGGTAGCGAACAGGGCAAACACTGATGGGTGGCAAACTCTAACCTGTGAAATTGTTTTTAGCAAAACTTATTTATAAACCAAAAACATTTTGTTGAATATGTTATTTTGTCATTCTCCCTCATCATGTGAGGTATCTCCAGGTTCTCAATTCCCATTTGGCGTGAATTAAATTTCAATCAAGTGGTCATCTGTTAAAGGGAGAGATGTTTTGACTCCATGACAAATATATTCGCAACAATACGCTAGTAAATTGCAAAGCAGTAACCTTACTCTAATTTTTAGGTCTTGACATAACCCGAGTCTTACAAACCATCCTACAGAAACGTCAAATGATGGAATCGTTGCTCTACTGCTATAGCACTAAATGCAATCCTTTTTAAGGAAGTTGATGGAAGATGTTATTCTGTGCATAACATTAATAACAAAACCAGATTTAATCACACAGCCTGAAAAACCTATTTAGTGAATAAAGAAGATGGTAAAATACATTCACTACTCTCACTTGATTAAGCTCTGGTTTGTTTTATCATATTTTAAACTAGACTTTAAAGACATCTGACATAGGTGCGTCACATTACACGCATGTGCACCATACAATGTGTGATCATCAAACAAGTTTTGTTAGTTGTGTGTCGATAATTCTTCAGAATGATCAAACGTGAATCAGAGTGGTGTACAGTGGGATTGCTTTTTGCAACACAGATTTTTTTAAATCTGAAGCTGAACTCAAGGAGAAAAAGTTCAAAACATTTTGGATAAAAAAAGCTTTGAAATTATTTTAAGCCATATCCTTCCCACACTGTAGAAACACATCAACTCTTTTATTGAGTAGCACTCATTATGATGTCTGAAGAGGGAGTTACTGCTCTATGGGGAACAGAAAACTTTCTATTTTCTATTTTCTAATTTAGTCAAGAAGCGAGTATTGTAATTGCCTTCACAGCTTTAAATTTTCTTTAAAATTGTGTGACTAGTTTGTTTTTTAAATTTCTTGTGTGGTAAATAGTGGATTAATCTAGGTAGATATAGTATTAATTTATAATATATAATGAATTGGATAAAAGGTATCAGTGCAACAATAATAATAATAATACTATTTCATTTGAAACACACCCATATCAAATTAAATCAGTTTGTAACTTATTGCCAAATATTATCAATAATGTTTTTGTTATTTTACTATCTCATTGCACGATCATAAATAGGTCTTAAAGCCTCAACTGCAAGCTCCACTGCTATCACCGTACTTATTTGAAATTACGTCAAGAATTTTCAACAAATAGACAACAATCCACGAAGAAGAGTTCTAGTACAAAGAGTATTGTTGTGGAACGTTACAACATCTTTTCAAGGAACTTCCTTTTACCCCACTGTGTCCAAACGGTCTATAACGCAATATGGCTTGCTTCATCGCCTGAGATGGATGTTGGATGTTGTCAGCCACACCTGCTCTCTCCTAGTGTGGCTGATCACAGATGAGTCATCCCGAAGCAATGGATGGACGATCTGAGTTTGCAGGAATTAGATAAACGTGATCTACTGGAACAAGAGTTGTCGATGCATATGGATGTTTGAGGGGGAAGAATTAACTATACTTTGCCGTTACGCTGGCATTGAGCAGTGTGCTGACAGTTCATTGATTGGATAGTGCCCGTGGCAACATTTCAACAAGTAGTGCATGAATACTCGCACGTACAACATTTTGATTGGGCAGAGCCGAAGATTACTTTGGAAAGTGAATTTGTTTGGACTGTAGTTGTCACTTCTTGGCTAAATAGTGGATTGCGACAGATAACACATAATGACTTCATGATGTAGGAATCTTGTAATTTCATCCTTTGCCATGATCTTTGAGAGATGACTAAATAAATTCCCGTTTTGTGGAACTCTATTTCTCAGTTAAATTTGAATTTTCCGCAATCCTGGCTATTTATTATTTATCGTCTTTCTTGGTCTTTCTGGCAATAGTAATTTGTTAGGATATTTAATTGTGGAATTGAAAATTAAATAAGGTATTGTGATAACTCAAGTATAATATGTAATTATCTTGTTTTCAATAGTGTATAACCTGAACGGGTAGTAAGACGCGAAGCTAAGTAAAAAAATAAAAATTGTCTTGTTGAATTTTCTCTATTAAAGAATTATTTAGATTCCTAAGATGTTAAGTTTTCTGTACTAAAGTCGGTTATATTAATTTATTTTTGGGATATAAAAATAAATTGTTAAATGTGTCTTCGATACTTGACCCTTTAAGGGTACCATTTTGTATATTAAGACCATTGAAGTCTTTGATAATTACTTTCCAAGAAAAGGACTACAATATATATATTTTGTTCTCTTAAATTGTCCCTGTGATGATTTTTCATGAGAATCTTATATTATCGTGTAAGATCCCGTTTCTCGAGTTCTGTCATGTATTTTCAGGCTTTATATTAATCAATGATACATTTGAACTAGTCTATAGCTGCTCTCTTGTCAGCTAATATTCTTTATGTAAATCTGTTAAATAAAGTATCATTGGCTTTCCCTCATTTATCTGTAAATTGTTCTAAATTATCTCATCAAAGAGTTGAGAAGGTAATATAATAGATATTAATAAAATACGAACACATTCATTTGCAGTCATTAATTATTATTATTATTATTATTATTATTATTATTAGCACCGCATCTTACTACCCATTCAGGTTATACGCACTTACGCTAATGTGTAATGGTAGGGTGATTGTGAGATGAAATGAAGGACCTACAGTTTAACGTGGAATCCGAACCACGGTGGAGGCCTGGCATTCCTCACATTCACAAGATGTCTTGTCAGAGGTGAAGGAAGGGTTTGGCAATCAGATAAATCTGTGCCGGGACCGAGGATTGAACCCCGGACCCCCAGCACAGAAGTCTGACACCTTACCCCTAGACCACCAGGTCACCCTCAAGCAGTATATTGTTTCATTCAGTGTGTCTCGGGCTCCAAGCGTTGACAAATCAGGTTCAAGCTAATTTTAGGAAAATCTTTATTTCTTTTTATAAAAATAGTTTCACCAAAGTCTCCAAAGGGATAAAGTGGGCATCTTTTTTTCTCCAATAAGTTATCTAAAATAAATATTGGTAAGAGGCCATACATGTTTTATGTAACACACTTGAGGGGGGGTGGGGAGGTGTGCATTGTAGTCTTACACTGTGTGACATGGGCTAAGGGGGGGAGGTTAGGCTATCATAACGTAACAAAGTTTTAGTTTATAAAACAAACAATAAAATAGGTTTGAACTTATCAAATTAAATTCATGTAAACAGGTAGATTACTAAACAGTGTTTCATTCAGTTTTTAATAATTTATTCATTTATATTTTGCAAGAGTTATAAACTGTTTAACATATTCAATTCCAAAGATGGATCATTCATATGACACTGTCACTTGGTTGAAAAATGTTTAAAAAAATGATCTAGTAATTTATAAACTGAAGCTTTTCCACACTTATAAAATAGTGTGTTTTATAAATAAAAATAGAGTTGTTTCACTAATAATTGCATCCTTTATTTAAAATCCTATTTATTTTAAACTTATATGATTCGACATGAAAATAACTAGTATAATCAGAAAAAAAACCTACCCAGACAAAAACTACACGAGGAAAAGGTGTTGTTCTATAATTGAAACTGGAACCGTTACTTGACTTAAGGAGGGTGGCGTGAGGTTTGCTAAAGTTTTACAGTATATAGGGAGAGAGGGGGTCAAAAAAGGCCTAAAATTGCGTTATGTAATACATGTATGGCCCCTAATTCTCATACATTAACTATCATTATGTTCCTATACATTAAATAGTTTAGTTTTCATCTATCCAGCCCACTAGAGTCACTAGCATTATAAAAATTAATCAGTCCATTATTTTGATTTAAATTCTAAATGTACAGCGCTAATGAAGATGTGTTTCTAATGGACTCTGACCTTGGACTTGTCCAACTCGTGAAGAAGAAGGAGTCTCAGAAGATGCCTGTGTTCTTGACTTGCCACCTGATGGTTCTTCTCCGAACTAAAGGTCATCCTCACTTTGAGATCACCTTGTTTCTTGGCTTTGTGTTTCCTCTCCAGAGTGCACCAGTAGGTCATCCCACTGGCTGGGATATTCTGGAATAACACAGTTCAGCACGAAATTTCACTCACTATCGCTAAGATATTGGAATACATTTATAATAAATTGAGCCATTTCTTGAATATGGTAGTTTTCATCAATAAGCTTGAACATTTATTGGATAGGGGATGTTGGGGCAGGTTTTTGATGAAGCTTTAACTCCACCCCTTCTCCACAAACACATTTCAAAAATTTCAGAATAAATACCTTCCGGAATAAGTTGTTGTAACAACTTTTGAATTCAATGAACCAAGATCCTTTAAACGTTTGAATGTTTGGAAATTCCAACTAACATTTGTTGTGATGTTTATCTTATTCATTGAGCTATCTAGCATCATTAATTTGAATTGGCTCAAGGCTAATAGAAAGACCCAATTCAAATGTGAATTCTTCTTTCAAACAAACTCGTAAGATGAGATCAAGCTTCAATTCCCAGGTAAAATATCTGGGATAGTTTCAGAGAAATACTAAATTTTATGTATGACACACATCAGTGTCCACCTGGTCAAGTACATCGAGCTTGGGATTCAAACCTCAGGCGTGTGTAATGTGAGTGAGAGGTAGCATGATGTATTTTGAATATCTTGTTAATGATACTAATCTTGTTAATGATGATATGTTAATGATTGGGGGCATAAAGTGAGAGGCATGATTGCTATATCAATATTATAGGCATATGCTTCTATAAGCTCTTTTTTACAGTAATATAAGGCAGATATTCAAATAGGCCTATTGATAGCTAACATTTAGAAACTTACACAACGCCTTCTATCTTAAGTCTAACTAAATTTAAATTGAACACTTCTTAAATGAAGGTATGCCCAACAGACTAACTTGGATGGTTTTAGAAAATATGAATTCTGTATCTCCCTAATACAACCTTTTTAAAAAAATAAAAAGGCTGTCTTCACCCCCACCTACATAGTCCAAAATTGTACCCCATAAAATTGTAATTAAAACAAAAGCATTTCCAGCCTGATCAAATCTATTTGACTCTTATTTATTTAATACACAGACCACAGATAGTGAAAAGGTGGGACGATGGCCTGGTGTGGAGGGAAGAGGTTGCGGGGTAATAAGATGGCACACTTTGTGCTCTGAGTAGATTCTCAGTTCCACCGAGCCTCTAAGTCAGATTAAAATAGGAAGATTTTTTTAGTTTTTTTAATTTCAAAAATGCATATGTCAAGTAATATAATTTGCAGCTGTCACTTTTGATA
>CABFVZ010001858.1:91593-110523 GCA_902151445.1 Timema monikensis | reverse complement strand
GGGGGCAGGGCGCTAGAAAAATGTACTATACCTTTAGTCTGTAAAAGATTGTATACATATATATGGAGTCCCTATGGGCAGTACATCAATTCCATGGGGGTGGGGAAGAAGGGGGGAGGGGGTGTTCCCAAAACCCCAAGACCCCAGTCTTTTTAAGCTTGTGATATCTATAATGTAAAACAATGTCTAAATATCCAATTTTAATAAAACTTTAAAGCCATCTTTAAAAATGTTTTAATTCAAAAAATAGTAGCCGTGTGAGCTTCCTATAAATAGTAGTCGTGTGAGCGTCCTATAAATAGTAGCCGTGTGAGCTTCCTATAAATAGTAGTCGTGTGAGCTTCCTATAAATAGTAGTCGTGTGAGCTTCCTATAAATAGTAGCCGTGTGAGCTTCCTATAAATAGTAGTCGTGTGAGCGTCCTATAAATAGTAGTCGTGTGAGCTTCCTATAAATAGTAGTCGTGTGAGCGTCCTATAAATAGTAGTCGTGTGAGCGTCCTATAAATAGTAGCCGTGTGAGCTTCCTATAAATAGTAGCCGTGTGAGCTTCCTATAAATAGTAGCCGTGTGAGCTTCCTATAAATAGTAGCCGTGTGAGCTTCCTATAAATAGTAGCCGTGTGAGCTTCCTATAAATAGTAGCCGTGTGAGCTTCCTATAAATAGTAGCCATGTGAGCTTCCTATAAATAGTAGTCATGTGAGCTTCCTATAAATAGTTCTCTCTCAGAAAATACGTATATAGGCCTAGTGCCTTTCATAATGGAAAACACTATGATACACATTTTAAACAAAATTGTAGAGCAAGTTTCAAGAAACATTCAATTTTCAGAAATTGGTCATTATTAAACTACCCTTGAGCAATTTCCCTCACAAAAAATTTATATACAGAACTATCAGTCATGTCAAATACACCCCAGATATCCATTTTAAACAAACATTTTAGAGCTATTTTTAAAAAACAATCAAATTTTTCAAAAATATCAATAAACAAACAACCCTTATTTTAAGGTCAAGGATTAAAATTTTAAAAATGATCCAAGGTAATCAATCAATCATACCTTTATTATCACATTCAAACCAAATCAATTAAATCGTTTCGATTGTGGAACCTGTAGTGAGATTACGGATCTAATCGTTAACTGGATGACCCTACTTTATTGTCTGAATGATAAGTGGGATTATGGATCTCCTTTCAACTATTCACAGAATGATCGATCAAATCGCCCCCAAAGTGAGTTATAGTGGAGGCTTGAAGAGCTTGTGGTAGGAAGTGAACAGTAGTCAATAGTAGTTTCATCTTATTCTGTAGTTAAATAGAAGTTTGCATGTCATATTTAATTATTAAATATGTTTATATTGTGAATGTAGGAATTAATAATGTAGCTATATTGTGTATTACTGATAGTGTCATTCTATTATTATATAACACCAAACAGAACAACATTGTTTTTAATATTAAATTAAATCAGATAAGTTAAGTATAATGTTGAGATTATGTACCCCATTTTTGTTGGTGGCTATACAATTATAATATCTTTTCTGCCATATAATCTGCAATAAATGACCAGAATAATTAATATATACAAAATAGAAAATTTAAAACTATATAATATCAACCAAATATAGTTAAATCATTTTTCAAAAGTGAAAATAAGGCAAAAAAAGAAGATAAGACTCAAATTATTTGATCTAGACTAATTTAAATATTTTTTAGGCTAAGTGTATTGGTTTTATTATACAGGCTTATCAATTATATACATAATCATAGTTACATTATGTTTTAGAACCAAATATACAGATTCAATATGCTTTTATTAACAGACACATATATAACTTTAAAAAACTAAACTACTCTTAGATTGTAAATGCAAAATGTATGTATTCAATGACAAAAATCAATCAATTTTCCTTAGGTATATATTATATTACATTATATTAGTGAGTACTAATCCCTATTAAGAAAAAGGGAATTAAAATAACTGCAAAAGAATGTTAGGGTGTATTAAACCTTTGAGTACTTTAAACGAGAGTTCAATTTGCAACAGCTAAATAGATTTGTTGGGCCAGTTTCATGCGAAAGCAGATCAGTAATTCTTGCCATTGTTTATCTAATTGATCCTTATGTACCAATGTAAAATAAAATAGAGATCTAGCAAGCAATATTTTTTTTCTTATTGTTAAAAAAATGAGGACAGATTTTCAATCTGAATAGTAGTCAATTATTGTTGCAACCATTTTATCTATAACCCTATCTACTGTATGTTAAAAAAACAAAGTTATATGAAAGTTATTCTGTATTTATTCACTTTATGAATTGACAGTTATGTACCTGAAAAAACTAGGCTGAATCTATGTGGAATCCTCGAAAGTTACCTTGTATAACTATCACCCATTAAAATCTGGACAAGATTTAGTTGCATTAGGAACTCGAAACATCATTGCCGCACTTACCATGGTACACCATCTAACCCTATATTTAGTTCTAGCCAGTCTACTTCATTACACCCTATCCCTATCTTGAGCTAGTTCTAGCCAGTCCACCTCATTACACCCTATCCCTATCTTGAGCTATTTATATCCAGTCCACCTCATTACACCCTATATCTAACTTGAGCTAGTTCTATCCTGTCCAACTTATTACACCCTATCCCTATCTTGAGCTAGTTCTATCCTGTCCAACTTATTACACCCTATCTCTTTCAGGGTCATTCTATTGTTATCCTTCCATCTGTATCTGGATCTTCTCAAATCCCAATGATCTCTCCCCATGGGTTTGCCAGTCAATACCCTGAACCTGGTTCTAGAATCTCCCATTCGTGCTACCCACTGTAGTCAGTCATATCCGTAGGTCCATGGTCTGTAGTCTGTGGTCCGTAAGAACTCGATGTTACAGTAGCATATTGCTCTGGCCACAGAGTTATGATCCGTAATGCCGTATTACATAAAAGTTGATCAACTTTAACTTTCTAAGGACAAGTTTATATGGACTACCAATCACCGCTGAGTTAATGTGCATCGAAATAAAATAACGAATGGCAGTGAAAGGATCCCTTGCTATGGAAGCATATACAAAATGAAAATATATCTAACTATGTAGCTATTTCAGAAATATTTTCTAAAAATGCAAACACCTCGGGAAGAGCGGCTTCTAGGAAAATGTTATCTGGGAAATACCAAGCTCTCAAAAATAGTAGCGTAACTTTTGTAGGTTCAACAGCCTTATTATTCTATTATTTGGTTACTTTGTATCTCCATACTAGTGAAATAGAATTTTTTCATAATTGATATAGATACAAACGATTATGATATGAATTCGATTATAGTTGATTGTGTGTTGAGAAAAGAAAATGCTTGCTCAAGTATATCAGAAACTGTGGGAATACCAGGCCTACTTTTACTTTGGAGTCAAAACTATTCTTTTATAATGTTGCATTTATTTTAAGTTTGATGGTTAAAATCATGTGATAAATATATTTATTGTGACTGCACTTAACCTTCATTTTAAGTATATCTTGGAAGTTGTATCAACAAAGTCTTTCAACAAAAGGTTTCTTTTATCGATCAACTAACCGACATCTTGGCGCTCACTCCTTGCTGTAGACGATTTTATTTAGAAGTTTTCAATCGGACAAAGTCTCTGAATATCTCAATGATTGTAATGGTCACAAGATCAAGGATATGCACTAAGTAATCACAAAAAGGATTTTTAAGGACCAGACCACAGAGTACGGACTATGGAAACAAAGTTTATGTTAGGGCCTTAAGGCTAGAAAGAGTTGTTAGAGTTTGAAGGTGATAGCCGACGAGGCTTAGGGGAGATATGAGGTTGTGTGGAGCACGGATATTGAGGGAGGTACAGGAATAGAAACTGAGGGGGTGGAGGGTATTCAGGGGTTATTAAAGGGGAGAAGTGATGTAGGGGTGGTCCGGGGAAGTATGTGATGTTAATTCCCGTGAGTGTGATTACATCTGGAGCAGAGAACCGTCGTGCAGTGACCTGGTCTCCAGGTGGATACCCTAGTCTGGTAAAGCAGTGTGTTGGTGTTGATCCTTGGACCTTGGTTCTTCACTTTAGTCTTCTCTCACGGGGTCTGTTTTTCCGAGCTGTTTAGAATCCCTGCTGTATCGTTGACTGTCACTATCGAAGTATTGAGGAGGAGCTATTAAGGGTGAGTATTGTATGAGATGTGGTGGAGAGGAGATGAGTGGATTTCAGGGTGCAGATGACATGGTTGAGGAAGGGGAGAGTGGGAAAAAAAGAAGTAACTACATTACTCAGATTGCGGGGGTAGGAGGTATGGAAGGGATAACCTTGGCACTCAGACTTCATGGTGATGGAGGGGATAAGGGGTAACCTCAGCACTCATATGGCGAGAAGAGTGAGAGAGAAGAGAGTGAGGGACAGTCGGGGGAGACATGACTAGTCTATAACAGTAGCGACATTTTACTGTAGGACTATCTGCGGTTGGGACCGTTACAGCACCGATGATTAGATCTGTGGGCCCATTGGAGAGGGGAGGTGGGGTACGCATGCACTTTCCACTGGCAGAGAGGGCAAAAATACTATGGCTAAGGCTAACACAAAAAGTAATGGGGAAAGTGCATCTTGTTTCAACCTATTATGTATTTGGAAAGTATTTGAAACGTTACATCCAACCCTTACCCTGATATATGTCCGTATTTGTCAAACATTTTTCCATTAGCTTTACAAGTTTTTTGAGTATCCCAAACTGGACTAAAATTTTACATAACTTTTTTATTTTAACTAAATTATAGTATTATTTTTCTTTATGTCTAGTTTATGTCTAATTGAAAACTTTTTTATTTTTGAAGCTTGTTTAAGTGAAAAATTTAATAATATTGGTCACTTTCAAAGAACATATTGACAAAATAAAGCTGTCATGCCCTTCTTGACTTAACTATAAATGTTTTAAAACTGGTTTGGTCAAAATCCGATAACAAATGAAGTTAATAACAGGATAAAGTTGGGATCATTTTGTATTACTAGCCTTGTAATGTAACCGACTTGCCCTGGCGCCCAACGTGGGGCAATTAATATATCAATAATACTTCAGCCTACATAGATTTCACCTCATTTATTCCCAAAAGACACCCTAGATCCACAACTGATATAGAAAAGGCCTATAATCTAAGTGTTGAGACACATATGAGTGTATATAATGAGAGTGATAAGAAGTTGAAAGTGATCACTTACAGTGAAAAGTGTTCCTCCCAGACAGGACACAACGTTGACGACTTCACAGATGTGTTGTATCGGTGAGTATTAGCTGAGCTTAAGTAGAGGGTGCAGAAAGGGTCACTCAAACCTACAAACACAACAGACTCAAGTATTAACAACTTTATTGATGCGCGTGTACCGATCATCCAGTCTATCGCGAGAATGATGTTTAATAGTTTATATTGTGCGGCCACATATGCGGGGAATAGACTATTATAGGCCTATAGTAATTAATGGTTATCAGTTAAATTAATATTTAATACCACATTGAAATGAGTGAAATTTTAAGAAAAAATATGTGACAAAATGTCATCAAATAAATTTTCTCCAAAGTGAGGTTAGGATGCTGGGCATTTTAAAATTATTAATGATACCACTTTTAAAATAGTGATACAATTTCTCAAATGAAAATAAATCCTCAGCTACTATTGTGGTGTCAGAACTGACTAAGCTACTACAATATTTAGTGTTGGGGATTGTAGTATCTGCTTGTCCGAGTGGTACACTCTGGTAATCTCAGATGACCTTGACCTAGTGGGCACGTAGGGTGTTTTGCTCCCCTTTTGTGTATTGGTTCCTTGTGATTTACTCGGGTCAAACGAAGCCATTTTAGAAACTTTGGACAAGGAATCAGAATATGAAGATGATGGTGATTTGAGTCACAGTGGAAGTGAACCTAGTGAACTTCAAACCGAATCTGAAAATTAACATAAATCAAAAATTGATGACACAGAAAGGGAAAATTAAGGTAATGGTGGTCAGAACTACTTTTACAGCCAAATCCGCTATAAATGGGGGAAAAAAACTTGATCCATTTCAAGAACTCGGGGTCTTATGTAATTGATACTGGATGATTTCAGCTACTTGTATTAATAAGGGGTCTAGATTTGCAAACCAAGCCTACAACCTCTTGAAACTTTGAGGTTATATTTACACAGGGCATGGAGGGTCACATACTTGAATGCTCCAATGAAAAATAACAAATTTAAGTGTATGTTAAGCCCCAACTTGCACGTATGCTGAACAGCTTACTTAAACATAGTTGTATGGTTTTATTGGCTTGCTTCTTCTTAGCGGGTCTTTAAATCAAATCATGAAAGTGTCGAGTAGGCCTACAAACTAGATGGAAAAAAAAGTGTTTATAGAAAAAACATTTAAAATTATGTACCATCATAGTTTGTCACTGTGGATGAAATGATGGTTGGGTTTTGAGGTCGATGATCGTTTAGTGTTCAATCTGAAATCGAAACCACAAAAATATGGCATAAAAATAATGTGTTTATGTGATGAAAAAACTCGTCTTTTTGATCAATGACTTTATTTACGCTGGTAAAATTTCAGAAAAAAAAATCCTATACAGCTTTCCATTCCTACAAGATCTGTATCATCACCTGTCAAGTCAAGTGAGCATCGGAATGTAACCAGTGACAATTGGTTTCCATCCGTAGAGCCTGTGGATGAAATCCGAGTTATTGGTCTAACATACCATGCGTAAGAATAGCCGTGAAATTCCCAAAGAGTTTATACCCTCGAGAGACAAACAAATTCTCGTATCACCGTTAGGGTTTACTGCAGATAAAAATTTAGTTTGTCACGTTTCAAAAAAGAAAAAGTCTGTATTACTGGTTTTATTGATGTACCACAATCAGGTCATTAATAATAATGAGAGTGGAAAACTGGAAATAATTGATTTTTACAGCTCTTCCGAAGGCGGAGTTGAGTCACTCTAACAAAAATGTGCCGTGTACCACACTGGAAGAAAATGTTGGAGATGACCACTTGTTTATGCAATTTTAGATATTTTTTGTATGAATAGCCATGTTTTAAAATCATTTTTCTCCTATTCAAAAATGATTACCAAGAAAATCTTTCATTAAAATCATTGGTATGACCCTTATTCAAGATAAAATAAAAATTCAATTGTAATGCACATCACTATCTCGTTCACTCCAGAAAATCATCATGAACTTAACTGGCACCTTTACAGCGGGATGAAAATTCAACAAAAAGAATAAGATTTACTATTTGCCCACGAGAAGATGATCGTAAACATTCGGGAATATATTAACCGTCTCATCGAAATGTTTGAAAGTCATTCAACAATTAAAATTGTGTTTGATGGATGTTGGTACCAATTAAGAAAGCTTTAAGCTAACACCCATGTAATTTTTTGCAGGCCATCTAATGGCGTCATGTCAAGGTACTGCTGGCCTTTGCTAGAAGACAGGTAATTATTTTATTTTATGTTTGAAAAATATTCTTAAAGCACATATGTGTTCGAAAAAAATCTTCCTTCTCATCCCAGGGACTCTAACCTGCATGCAAGACATGCCCTAGATGGTTGAAAGTCTGTTTTTTCTTATTTCATCACATAGCTCTACCTAGTGTAGTTCTTATCTATGACATCATAGTTTTAGGAGGGGGAGAAGGCGAAGAGAAGTGATACTCAGGTAGAAATGCAAGCAGTCAAGTTGTGATATTTTAACAACTTAAGCTATGCCCGAAGGTTGACGACTATAACCGAAGAAACTGAAATATACCCCATCGCATACCCCTCTCTTACCCTTTCATAGAACAGAAGTGAAAAACGTAGAAATATAAGGGGAATAGAATTAGGAGAGTTTTGTGTGAAAGTGGAAAAATGTACAACTTACTGACCCCGGCCCGTGCTTAAAAATCTTCTGTGGAGTTTGTTGTAGCAGGTGCTTTTGTTTTGATATGTGTCAGTGAAAGCTAACAAACGAAAGTTTATTTTCTATATACATATAATAACACAATAATGATTGGAGTGAGTTTCTATAGTAATATGGGCAAGTGTGTTATTTGTAGTATAGACCATACATATTTGGTTTTAAGAAGTGTTGAAATAGTGAGTATTGGAAGATCCATTTCTAAGTTAAATATAGCCACATTAAGAAAAAACAATGGTTTTATTAGGAATATTCATAAATACATTTATTCAAAGCATTCTTGGCTAGCTGGGTGTGGTTCAGAAAATAAATTGTACAATTGGCACTGTTTGTTGATTGACAAAATTATGTGGACAAGGGGTAGCTACAATGATCTAAACAATCTTAGAAATGCAGTTCAAATAGTCCAGTAGCGTGTACAGTCCCATTTGACTTGTGATGAAAACAAGCAACCTACACAACAAGGTACTCTTTGTGACAATCCACTCAGATTGGTGTGATCATGTGTCAAAGTGCATTAAAATACTATTCTGCACTAAGTGTCACAACAGGTTTATAACTTTTACAATTTCATAACAAAAATTAGCTGTTTTTTGCCTTCTAACATTTTGCCTGATATCAAATGGAAAATAAAATATCAGATATAAAAAAATATATGAACAGACAGCACTTCTGCACATCGTATCTTCTTAGTAGTCCTCGTTTTCTGGCTCTTCATGATCCAGCATGCTGTCACAAGCATCTTCCTTATTTACAGATACAGCACATAGGAACACATGTCACAACAGACCATCCCGTTCTTCCTCCTTAGCACCTAAAAGTTGTGCAGCCTGTGGAGCTGGGAGTTGACCTGTCATTATTGGTATCCAAACTTTCCCTTCCATTTTCAATCCATATTAATCCAGTGATGGGATTGTGAATTTATTTTTGTATTATTATGCCAAACTATTGTTTGATGGAGGGATCTTAGTATGGAATGGTGCAATGCATCCTTTATAAGTGGGAGAGACTCTCTGATTAGGCTTGTTTCTTGAAGAAGCGCCACCATCTTAACTAATCAACCTGCGAGATATGTGTATGAGGCAGGTACACCTGGCATATAAATTATTTGCGGGCAGCAAATATGTCGTTACTGAGCACTAAATCCTTTCCCAGACTTGCTAGTGCATTAATCACGTTATCATTGCTTTTCTTTAATGCTTTGCAGAAACTTAATTTAACTTTCCCTGCAAAACTTCCAGTATGCACTACTGATAGCATGTAAGCCAGGCAATGCAGAAACCTTGGTGAGTCTTAGAGTTTCATAAATGGATTGTAGACGAATAATACGGCATAACTCTCCTTTTTCCAGTTACAAAATTAGTATCTGCAAACAACTCTGGGTACAGTCAGAGAGCTATCACAAAAACATCTGCATCTGCTGGGTGAATGTTGTAATGTTACTGACTTGCCCCTAAAGAATATGTGAGAGCATTGACAATAATATCTTCCTAATTTTATAAACGTATTTAATTTTATTTTAACTTTATAATATATTACATGGCGCTTAAAGCACTTCTTCTTCTAAGAAGGCAAGAGCCACTGGCAGTGATGTCAGAGTGCGTGACGTTAGTTGAGTCAATATGACCATTTAAGGTGTTTAATAAATAATAACTTCCTGTTCTGGAAAGATGAATAGAAATTTTAAAAGTTAATTTGAGGCATCTTCCGGCTCTCGGACCTTCTACTGACATGGAGATTTTTTTTATTTTTTATTTTTTTATTTTTTATAACCCCTTCTTCTAGAAAGTTTTTTTGAAGCGAGTTATATACTCGGCGTGGTGAAATAAATTGGCACTGACTAACTGACTGACTGGCTCACTAGCACTCTCACTGTGACTGTGACTGTGTCTGTCACTCCAGCCTTCAATACGTACGGTCGTGTTATCATTATCAGTCGCGTCTCGAAATAGTTAATGACATGATCAGTTTTACGATAAATGACAATAGTGATATTAAAATAAAATCACATCTAACCTAATAATTGTGTATTATTTCAAAGGTTATAAATATCTCCCAAACACGAGGCAGTTATCATCAACATAATTTAATAATGTTATAAAAGGCGCACAACGTAGAGACAGTAACAGGATTGTTATAAATGGGGCCCACCGAGGGGCGATTAATTCAATAGTTCAACAATTGACGCTCGATCACGGGGCTATAATTACCAATTATATCATCACGGTACTGTACCGTCTTTAATTAGTGCTCGATCACGGGGCAATTATCAGCTAATTAAACCAGAATGTTACAAATGACGCCCAACACGGGGCGAGTAATCCCAAGAATGTTATAAAGTCCTGTCTGGTAGCCCCTTTGTGTGTTGCTTCAGCAGCATGAAGCAAAAGTTTGGTATCTGCTTCTTCCTGATTAATCTCAAGGTTGCCCACATCTCTGTGGGTTGCTCTGAATTCACATCCCCATGCCACCAAAACATTTTTACCAATTGTTAGTGCTTTTTGCAGAATCTCGTTTGATAAGTACTGGTAAGTTCTATCTTCGTTTTTGGTTGCTGTCCTTGCCTTATTTAACGTGTTGCTCTATTAAGTAACCTACCAAAATCATAGCAATCAAATACCACATTAATTTCATCGTAGTTTCTGTATTTTGATAGTAAATAATTTGTAAAAATATCAGCTAACTGGCTACAAGTTTTTAAGCTGGATCATTTATGAAATTACTGGAGCTCTGTCATCCCATCTATAGGTCCCACCATAAATCCGGCTCACTAATTAGGTTCACTATGATCAACATCTACTTTTTTCACTGACCATGTTTATAGAATCTCCGTCTAAAGGCAATTGCTCGTTACCATAGGGTAGTTTATCCAGAATAGCAATCAGACTGCTTTTGTTTTGGAATTTCAGCACTGTGACATCTGAAGAAAATATATACCTTGGTACAATTGAGAGTTCATGCTTCCCTATGCAGCTTTCTATATGTATTTCTGATTTGGATTTGGTCACCAATAACATTCGAGCAAAAAGGTTGCCATATTCTTTCAGTTAAATTGTACTATCTTCAAAACTTCAGTTCCCCCACCCCCCTCCCAGCCCATTGCTCTTAAAAGTATGCATCTTTTGTTTTTTCAAAGGTGCTCACAAGTTGATGTTTATCTGCTCTATGCGTTCAGATACAAAAGTTTCAAGTACTTTCTTGACTATTTCACTTTGTCTACAAGTATATTCTTTAACTTTCTCAGGCATGACTCTCTTTATGGCCACGTTGAAAATATCTTGACTTACCTCAATAAATAGATTTGTACAGTTCCAAATATTATAAGTTACTGATTCAATATTTTTATCTATCTTGAATTTGACAGATTTGGCTAGTGAAGGTTGGTTGGTTTGTGTAGCAGGTAGTATACCAGCCATATGTTGAGCTTCTCCAGCAATCCTTGCCAGTTCTGGTGAGATGAGGAAATATTTTGTTCCAGCATTAGGATTGAATGTTATGCCTATCAGACCACCTTCTACTTTCATCGAAGGTTAATGGGTGCCAATAGCACAAAAGGACACTTTTGAATTCTTATTTACAACGAAGATGCCATTCAAGAACTCTTGATAAGTCTCCTTATCAATGTACACGAGTGAGTGCATCTCATCCAAATAAAATGGTATCTGTGCACAATTGAGCTTGTCATGTGAAAAGAAGTATTTCGTGAATGTTTCTAGTGACACTAAATGCAACTCCTAATTACATACCTGTTCTAACGGAGCGGATGAATAGCATCATCTGCATGTACTGACGCATAACAAATGGCATGCCATATTACAGTCAAACTGATTGATACACCATACACTGAGCCTCGAGCCAAACCACTTACAACTTTAAATTATTGTTTATTTCTAATTAACCTTCCATCACACGCGCTTGAAATATTAACTGAGAGGTTGCGTGTTGTAAATTTTACTACACTTTGATATATATACATACACACATACACACATACACACACATATATATACATACACACATACACACACATATATATACATACACACATACACACACATATATATACATACACACATACACACATATATATATATACATACACATATATATATATACATACACACACACACATATATATATATATATATACACACACACACATATATATATATATTTGTAATTGACATATTAAATACTTATTAACTGCAAATTCGTTTTATAATAGGCTGAGGGAAATAAATAAAAATTAATTTATTCTTTAATAATTAGAAAGTATATTAAAAACAATATTTACTCGCTTGTTGTAAACTGTACAACGAGGTAATACTTTTTCTTTGAAAGTTTGTTGCACACATAAGATAAGTTTGAAACTACCTCTGGGAGAGAATAGACTGTCACTCTGGGTAGATATGTCCCAGACCACTTCAGTGGTGTAGTGGTCTAACGCGTCAATCTCGTGTTGGACTGGCGTGCTCAAGGCGGGAAGATCGGGGTTAGAATCCCGGTTAGGTCTATATGGTGTCCCAACCTCCTTCCATGCAAATGTGGGTACACTACCTCTAAAATGATTCTTTCCTCATTTCTACCTCATAAGATTAAATTATCAGAATTATACTTTATTAATTATATATACTCTGTTTGGAGACCTCAAATAAGTGTTGCAGGCTGGTATAACAGTCACTGGTTAAGAAACGTATAAATGTCATTGCGAGTCTTTCCTGAACACTTAAGTTTTTGTAATGACCACTAATTTCTAGAAATCTAAGCTAGTTGAGCAAACTATGTCCACAATATTCCGCTCATCTTAAGTACATTTGAGTTTGCCACAATCATCTGTCCTGTCTTTTTTTCTTTGTTGCAAGTTGTGAATAAATGATGCCACGGTATTCGATCATAATTTTCCCTGTTCGTTGTGTGTGTCATCCACAGAAGTATATAGCTATGAAGCAAAATGTGGCTCGCGACGGGGTCCGGCTAGAGGCTTGGCTCGTTAGTCTGGACACAGCTTAATAAAAATGCCTCCAGTAAGTATTTGCTGATATATATAGCATGTAAACTCATAGTAGTTGGTTGTAAAATCATTTTAATGCATGCTAGCTCGCTCAAAAAACACAAATATTGATTTCTAAGCATCAAACATATAAAACAATAAATATGTTCTTCAAAGAGGGTTTACACAAAATTGAGCAGATTCTCACGCTGCCAAAATAGTTTTTACATGTTCTTTGAAGTTTTCTGAAGATAATTGCATAAGTAGTTTGCTTTCATCACAAAAACCACACAGGTATCAAAATGATGGTTTATGTTCCCACACTAAAAAGGCACAGAAGATCATAATCACAAATAAATGCATTTATTACCTTAAAATAACTTGGAAAAAATAGGGTAGATCTTTCACTTGAGAGACATAAACAAATTAGCATTGAACAACACAATGCTAAGGTAAAAAAAACAATCGGCGAGTTTTGAAACGCCTAATAGACGCTGTAAGTTATTTGAGCACTCAAGAACTGGCATTTCGTGGTCATGATGATTCATTTAATTCTAAAAAAGGGGAAATTATGTTGAGGTCCTCAAAGTGATTTCTGATTACGGTTCAGCTTTAGCTCAGCATTTAGATTCGTCTTCTGTATTCACTGGGTTATCAGCTGGAATACAAAATGACCTCATTGAATCAATTTAAACAGTTTTTCTAAATAAAATCATAAAAGAAATTCAAAACGCAACATTTGAGTCTATTTTACTAGACGAAACATCAGGCATCTCAAAACTCTCATAATTATTGACTAGGTTTCGATATGTATCCTGTGATGTGGAAATTATGAAATGATTGTTTTGTTTCACAGACGTTTCTGCTAACAGATCTGCCATTGCTTTGGCTAATCATGTTAAACAGGTAGCGACATGTTGGGTGTCGACACAAGCTTGTTGCACAATGCTATAATGGGGTTGCAGTTATGTCTGGAGAAATAAATGGTATCGGTACTCGGAAACTTGTTCGAGACACTTTTCCAAGTGCATTGTTTGTTCATTGTCCTTAATCTTGTATTAACTCAGCCAGTAAATAATATTAGTGAGTGTAAGATGTTTATAGTAAGCGACCTTCATTATAAGATAGAACTGTAAGAAAAAGACTGATAGTCTAGTGTTGCACCAACTCGATAGAACTATATTGAAAGGCTTGTACATTCTGTGATGAACTATCGGGAAAGCCTGATAGAAAATATGATTGGAACAATAATAAAGTAACCACAAGAATGGGATAGTGAAACAATTGCTGTAGCTAAAAGGTTCATCCACTTTCTAGAAGCGCATGTATTTGCTAATTTTATTCAACCAGATTTTTGACCCCATTGAGCATCTTTTCAAAATGATGCAAACAAAACGAATGGACATCATTGTTTGTAAATCTGAGGTTGAATAAACTCTAAATAGCGTGTCAAATCTTAGGCTTATATCTTATGACCTTTATTCCAAAACACTACAAATGCGGCTAGAACCAGAAAAAAGAGGATGTAAACGTAATTTAAATCAAGAGCTTAATTTGATATTAAGACAAGTCCATTTTTAAGTAATTGATAACATTGCCTTGCAAATACAAACACACTTTGAGAAAATTAACAATCTAACATTTTTCAAATTGTTAAATTCATAAAAATTAAATGAATACAATCATTTTCTAATAATCAAATAAATTCTTTGATGGAAATTATGGAAAATATTTTGACACAAGCAGATTGTGTTCCGAGCTCAATGTGGTTTACACAAGTGAAGCAATAAAAATAAATAATATATTTAATAGTATATTTAGCACCACGTCTTACTATCCATTCGGGTTATATGCTTTAAGTACTAGCTACACTAATGGATTAGGAATTGGGAAGGTTTAATTAGAGGAAGTGAACCAGCATTTGTGTGGAGGGAGAGTGGGAAACCATTTAGGAAAAACCACTCCCAGTTCACCCGACCGAGATTCGAACCTCGATCTCCCCGTTCTCAGCAGTGGAACTCAACACGACAAGCCCGTTGGCCAACTACGCCACCGAGGCGGGTTATAAAAATAAAACTGTATTGGATATGGTTAAGTATATCAGTGAAAATAATCTAGATGAAACATTACAGGAGTTTAAAAAACTTTGTGAACTTGTGGCAACGATCCTGGCATCAACATCATCAGTTGAGAGATCATTTTCAACATTGAAAAGAGTAAAAACGTATTTCAGAAATACCGTTTTTTAAATTGAAGCAAGGAATAAACTTTCACAAAAGAGTCATAGGAGAGTTCATAAAAAGGAGAGGAGGATGGACAAACACTAAAAAAAATATGGTCAGTAAAAGATAATTGATATATGTATATAAAAATCATTTAATATATAAAAATTATCATATACACAAAATATACTGCAGGCTGCAATATAAGTGAAAGTTTAAAAAAAACCATACTTTTTATATGTATATGTTGGTTTGCATTTAATTAAAAACTAAAATGTGTTTGTGTATACTTAATTTAAAAATGGTCATCTTTAGGCGAGGCGAGATCGGGGTGGGGTGGGAGACAGAGGGAGTATTTCCCTTCATTTGTTAAAATAAAGGGGGCAGGATATGTTCTCCCCCCAACCTCACATTTTCTTGAATATAAGCTATATAGATTTTAATGTGACTTATGTAAATCACGAAGCAGAAGGACATCTGAACCCAAAATTATAGTAATAAAAATTTCCAAATAGCTTCTTGAAGCATATAATACGGTATTTAAAAAATTCCGGAAGGTGACCCTTAGCACCCTCCAAGCCCTCTTACCAGCTTGCCTAAGAATTTTGGTCACGAGACACTATTGATGCCATCATAAAACATGTTTTTTGGTCAAAAAAACTTTCTTTCTATATTAAATTGAATAACTAAATATTGTTTTACACTAAACAATTTAAACAGTATTCTTCATATCATTTTTTGTAAGCCTTGTATTTTTAGCTAAAAAATAATGTTATAATTTCTACTTAAGCAATTTTTTTTTCTTGTTTTCCTTTATATGTATTACTTAACTAAATACACATAATAAACATAAACATAATACAGCCATGCAGTATGATCACACTTATTGTAAATAAGTTATATTGCAATTTAATATGGGGTCAAATTTTACTTGTGATAGTAGTAGTGTAGTTGAAAAATCAGTATAGTAGTTGAGAGCTAATAATTCTTTAAATTTTCTCGAGAAACCAACTTATTTGTAAAGTATACGCAACTATAACAGAGTTTAGTACATCTAAAAATATTCCAAACTTTTCCAAGCTGAGCAATACACAGCACTTTGGAAAATAAAATTAAACTATTTGTTGTACAACATATAACAGACATACTATGCCATCCAAATATCTTGTCAAGAATAAATATATGCCCTATATTAATTTATCGACTTACCATTTGCATCTTTGGGAGTTAAATCTCTCGCTTCGACAACTTCAACGTTCAAAAGTATATTAGGTGCCTGAAATATAATTATATATATTATTATACATATAAAGATATATACATAAAAAATAACATAAACATATAATTGGTATGTTTAAAATAGAAAAAAAATCATCAAAATGTTCATAACAAAATATAACTTAACAAATAAAGATGTATATTACTACATGAATGACTAGATTTAGGATTCCCGTATAGCGGTTCACCCAAACAGATAAACATCATTGTGCTACTAATAAATGTATTACATCATTTAAAAATTATATATATATATAATTTGAGTATAATTTCATAATTTAATTAATCATATTTTTAGCTCAAATAATTGCATTTAATAAAACTAATAATATTCAAATAAGACCTTTACAGTTAAAAAAACTAATAAATATACCCTTATTAATCAGTAACCATCTTTTAAATATAATGAATTTGGCCATTATAGATTTAATGGATTAAACATCTAAGTGTCGCCACCCCTCTTTCTGTGGGCCGGATCTGTCAGGATAGCTTGCAGGGAAGGGTAGGGACGGTGGTGGCAAAATAGATGGTTGGGCTCGAAATTATATTGATGGCTCTGTCTTACCACTAAGGGTTAATACAAAAATGTTATGTTAAGATGTTACAAAAAGTTATAAGAACTTTGACCAATGAGCCCATGGCTTAGTGAGGAATACTTTGCTACTGGCTTGACTGACCCCTTACAGACGCAAATCCTGGGCACAACGGTTGGCTTCTAGCACAAGTACCCGATGACCCGATATTATAGTCCGCGTGGTCCCTATGACGATCAAAGTGACTGTCTCTGAGTAGATCTTAATGTGTCATCCGGGATATTCCAAAATCAGAACCCTTGATAGTTCATTTCGGTCCAGTTGCCGAGCACAACGGGGATAAGTTGTTATGAGCTGTCAACATTCTTTCTTAGTGTTAACTAACTCATCACAACAAGTTAACTAGCCCAGTTCTTTCAGTCTCGTTATTTCAACAGTATTATGTTAACTTAAATAAACATTCCAATCTAGCTCAGGGTTGTTACAAAAGCTATTATATTTGTTATTTATGGTTTTAGCCGCATCCAAACATCATATGCTGGGCATTAAAAAATTACACCTGGACACGCGATTGAGCCAGGGACCTTTGGCTTAGTACGCCAATGCTCTAACTAATTAGATATCTTGGAATCACCCAGTGCCCAGGTCCATTCTTCACTCATATTTTTAGTCTGTGACAGACGTGCAGAAATCATCGGCTACAATTTTGTATGATCAATTAATTTCACGAGCTTGAACTGCTTTATGCAGCCTATAGTACAATTTATTACAACCGTACGAATGTGAATATAATGATGGATTAAATAAACAATTTCCGCAAGTTCATCACAGACTCTCCCTTAAAATATGAGTGAAAAATTACCCTGGGCACAAAATGATAACTGAATAGCTCAGTGGCTAGAACATTGGCGTACGAAGCCAAAAGGCCTGTGACACACTAGTGCTGAAAGGCTCAATCAAAGTCTCGACTAACACTTGTCAGAGAAACATCTGGCGAGGGCCCAGATGGTGGAACTGGATTGATATGAACAAAGTCTCGACTAACACTTGTCAGAGAAACATCTGGCGAGGGTCCAGATGGTGGAACTGGATTGATATGAACAAAGTCTCGACTAACACTTGTCAGAGAAACATCTGGCGAGGGTCCAGATGGTAGCACTAGATTGATATGAACAAAGTCTCGACTAACACTTGTCAGAGAAACATCTGGCGAGGACCCAGATGGTGGCACTAGATTGATATGAACAAAGTCTCGACTAACACTTGTCAGAGAAACATCTGGCGAGGACCCAGATGGTGGCACTAGATTGATATGAACAAATAGAAGCGGCAGCTGGAAACTTTGTTGTGGCTTTATTGCAGTCCTCTCTGTGTGGTCTCACGTTCGACCTATTTTCAAAATGCGATGCTGTCACTTGATAACAATCTAACCAAAATATAAGCGGTGAAGTATGTTAAGTTTCTTTAAAAATCCATGGCAAACATTTATTTCAATATAAGCTTTAAAATAAAATCTAAAACTAGAAAAATAAACAGATGTTTCATTTTATAAGTAGTTCTTAATACTACAAACAAGAGAAACTAATATAATAACCTTCAAAGAAGAAAAGTGAGGTAGCAATAAATACTAGAGTCAATTTAAGTATTTAGAGAGGTGAGAGGTTAGAGGTTTGAACCTAGGACCATTCTAGGATGATAATACCTCTTTGACACTTGCTCGGTCCATGAGAGCCGTGTGAGTGTCATTGTCCAACTTGAACGCCTCCTGTAGGTAGTGGAAGAGGGCGTCTCTCTCCTCCTCGGCGCTAGCGTCGCACCCCACGACGTGCAGGATCTCGTAGAGGATCTCCGAGTACAGCTCCTCAATCTGCAACACCACCAGAAGGAGTTCATGACAGAAACACAAGGAGTTCATGACAGAAACACAAGGAGCTCATGACAGAAACACAAGGAGCTCATGACAGAAACACAAGGAG
>CABFVZ010001858.1:41685-67428 GCA_902151445.1 Timema monikensis | reverse complement strand
ATTTTAATTAGTCAACACTTATATGTATTTCATATTAACTATATTTATTTAAACTTTTTTATACTTTTAATTTGACCTGCATTTCGTTTAAATATGCCAACTATGTTTGTACACAGTATTTTTAGTCCACTTTCTATCCCATATCATTGTTTGCTTTAGTATATTGCTCAATCTCTTGTATTAAACTGATTACACATTTACATCATTTTCGTCTATTCAACTTTTAATATTCATTTCAATTCTTATTGTAGTCTTTGTTTTATAACATTTTAATATTATGTTATCCCAAGGTTTAGGAAAGTACACTATCCAGTTATTCAAATTTACTTTCAAATTTATCATATACTGATAATAGTTTATATATATTGAAGGAGGACCGTAGTTTTTCGCATCTAGGATTGAGTTGCGTGTTCTGGGGACGTATTATGTACCCAGCATTTGTCAAAACAGTAATTCACACTGCTCACTCCTAATTCTTTATTTACCCCTTTTTTATTACATTAGATTTTTTTTAATGTATTTGAGCCCCTCTAAATTTAGAGTTAGGGTTACAATGCATTCACCCGTATGTAAATTTCACCATCTATCCTTACATTTTTACGGAACATGCCCAGTTCACAAAACCAATTACTTGTTCTAAACATTATTATTATTATTATTAGCACTACGTCTTACTACCCGTTCGGGTTATACGCACTTACGCTAATGTGTAATGGTAGGGTGATTGTGAGATGAAATGGAGGACCTACAGCTTAACGTGGAATCCGAACCACGGTAGAGGCCTGGCATTCCCCACATTCACAAGATATCTTGTCAGAGGTGAAGGAAGGGTTTGGAAATCAGGTAAATTTGTACCGGGACTGAGGATTGAACCCCAGCCGCCAGCACAGAAGTCTGACACCTTACCCCTAGACCACCAGGTCACCTTTGTTCTAAACAGTTTACATCTATACTAAGTTAAGAATCATTTCCTAATCCGTCCTTTAAAAAAAAACTATTATATAGACAGATAAGTTTTATGTATATTTTATATGTTGAGGGTTTCCAGAATCAGTAACACAGAATATACAATCTAATAAACAATAAATGGCTGTAAGCGATCACCCAAGGTTTCGACCCATTGCATATCAAGAATGATTAAATAAATACTTAGCATTTGAAAGCACTTTTTACAGCCATTGTATAAAGAATCTTTTTAATTAAAAAAAATTAACAATTTAGGCAGTTTATAGTGTTTTAATTTCTTATCTATTTGAACTAGTTTAGTCATTATTAATGGGTCCGAATTGATAATTGTAAAAATAATACCTTAGCACTACTATTACTACTACTAAGGGTGGTATATTTTTGCTTGCACACTCATGTAATAGGCTCCGTGAATAAGCAATCTAGCAAATGTTGTCATAATAAAAGCAAATAAAAACCTAAGCTTGTGAATTGATTGACTAAACGAGTGAAGCGTGTTTCCTTTTTAACTCCACCGATTTAATTCAAAGCTCACATAGCTGATCTTTAATTTCTATACAGATAAAGTTTGTTGGGCAAGAAAATTGAGATAAGAGCTGGGGCAGAAATCAACCCCTCCATGTATAAAAACACGACCTCAAGAATAATATATATTAAATATATTTACCTTTTAGGGCATTTTTTGATACCTTGTTCGGCTATAACTTGGTACATAGGTGCAAATACTGTAATACCATTAAACAAAAGTCTACCATTAAACTAAAGTCATTTTTATTCATTTTTTGGTAGGGCTGTAAAGGGGTGGTTGGAAGGGAAGCGTGAGACAGACAACTGGGGCGAGGTTTGTCCAGGGACCCCCACCTACTAAGGGGCCCCACAATCCTCGGAAAGAAACAAACAAACTAAGTTTCTATTACGGTCATTTTATCTAACGTTATATCCTATCTTAATACCCAAACAACCGCTTTCCAGCGTTGAGACACTACCGCCAAATAAGAGTATAATGTTTCACCAAGGTCACAGGACTTTGAAAGACAAGGAAGCTCGCATAGTATTATTCTCAATAATTTCGTATAATTTGCTTTGCTGGCGAGGTTGCTAATCGCCGTTCGAATCCCTGTTTTGAGTTTATTTCATAAATGGCTTCTTACACATCCTTCAAGTAAATGATATATTTAATCCGAAATTCTCCTTTCTACACTATTTAAGTGCGAACAGACCAACCGGGTGATACGACAGTGTAAAAATAATATTATTTAAAATAATTACGTGTTCGCTTTCTAATATCCATACGGGCTATTCACATATTATTTAAACAAATGAAAAAGGCAAAAGGAAGGTTTAATAGTGAGAAAATGTATCGACATTTACGCAAATTTGGGTAAAATTTTCCTAATATACTTTACTGTTATATATTAGAATAAAAAGATGGATTTAAATTCACCTACAAATGTGTAGGCCTATATTATTTTATGCTGGTTTAGTGTAAAAATGGGTTAAATTAAACTTATATACCAGCTAAGAATATCTACCATACAGTTATACTTCAAAAGGAGTTAATTAAAACATATTATTAACGTCCATAGCGTTTAAACCATGCTTGTTTGTATTCTATTGTATTCTATCCCCCTTCTTAGATCATTAAAAAAACCTAAGGACTATACAAATCTGAGCCAAGCCATAGACATCACTAAACAAAAGATAGACCTTACAGCTCTATATATTATCAACCACATTCAACACTTCCATATCCCTCAAACCTATTTCATTTCCTAACAATGGGTTTGCTGTTCATAGCTTATCTTTCATTATTATTATGTATTTTCCCTGAACATGGCCTCTATCAACATTTAACTAAGCTAGGAGGGTAGGGTGAGGAAGATGCAGTTAGAGGGAATGTATCTGGATTAGTGTGGAGTGAGAGTGGAAAACCATTTAACTAAAAACATTCACTACACACAAATACTGCGGAGTTGTTCTTTTTAACAGGAAATATGGTATAAAAATATATTTTAGTGGTGAAATCCTTTTCCCATTATTTCTATAATGCGCGTGTTTCTTCATGGATGAATCTTAAAAAGGATACTCTACATATGTTACTTTAAAGAAAAATTACCTTCATCCATGACTTTTTATATATTTTAGATTGATCCTAGCCAATATCATTACACATTACCACCCCGCAACAATAATCAGACGATAAACTTAAGCGTCACGCTTTGGTCCTTGGCAATGCGTATGTTTATGTCCATCCAGTATATTATAGAGATTAATGGTAAGCATAGATCAAAAGTGGGTAAGTAAATGTTAATATATTATATTCACTATCACCAACATAATTTTGTAAAAAGTAAATATATCTATAAATAAATAACACCATGGTTACTGGTATGAAGTAGAGAAAGCGCTTTAGTTGTGCTATCATCCCAGCTCACGTCTAATGTTTGGTTCTTAATATTCCATCTCTTTGTAATTATATGTGACAAATTTACAAGTGCATTTTGACACAGAAGTTCTTCATAGCTTCCTCGCATTTTCTTTATTATTCAACATGGCTGATATGGAAAGTGGGAAATGAAAACAGAATTTAATTTATAATATTATCAGAGAAATTCTCATAAAAAGACATGCAAATGTAAAGTTGGCAAAATAGTTTTATAAGCTCCACGATGTAAGTAAAAATTAAAACTTTATTGATAATTTCCTAAACTTATCAATAAGCCTGTGTGCATTAATTATTAATATAGGCCTTAGGTAATAAATAAGGAAATTGTCCTGGTCCTTGTTACTGACAAGATCTAGAAAAATAATTTAAAAATTAAAAGTAGCGTTAAGTGACAACAACACGCATTTAAAATGTTGCCTTCACAAACCCCTACATTTCTTTTAAAATTCTACTTTCTTCAACCCCATTATATTAATGAAATTAATGAATGCGTATTCCCCAATGGTAAATATCATCTCGTAAGTTACGAGTCATAAAAAATGACAAAGATGCCACCTTTGAGTTCGGGTCGAGCTCGTTGGCTCGTTGGCCGGCTCCAGATATTGGTAATAATATTAATTATTTGTCTCTAAATTATATTAAATAAATATCAGAAAGTAAGTATGTGTGGGTGTCCAGAAAAGGGAAAGGCACTTCTAGATGAGCTGGAAAGCTGAAAATTGGCGTGAAGGTAGAATCCAGAAAAATCTAAAAGTGGGAGATTAAAAAATGGAACTCAAGGAAATATCAAAATCTGAAACACAAGTACAGAGATTGCTACCCATAGCCAAATAAATATTTATTTATGAAATTTCTACTATTGAGATGGATAAAAAGCGGAAGAGGGGTGTGGGGATTCCAAACTTGCAAGACTAATAGAAATAGCCAATTATTGTTGTGTGGCAGTCATTAAAGGGACCACTTCAAATAACGATCAAAAGTCTAAAAATTTAAAAAATTTAGGTGTAACCCAGGGAAATATGGGAGGGGTATCAACAGCATAAAAACATTTTGGTGTAGTATAAAATTTAAATTTGGCAGCTAGGTAGAATGACAATTCCAGATAATCAAATAAGTCCTAAGAATGAAATTTATAAATGGTAATTAGAAAAAATTAGAGGGGGATTAAAAGTTTCCAAAATAATTGAAACTACTTACTACTATGGTAGAAAACTGAGATTTGGGAGAAAAGTAAAGGAACCACGCCAAAAACATCAAATTAAGAAAATTTTAATACTTAAAATATAATTCTTGGAAATGGAAGAGGGTTATAATAATTAGAAAAAAAACTTTTGGAGATGAGGTATGGATTTAGATTTAGCATACAGGGATAAATTAAACTTAGACAATTATATGAGGATTAGAGTTTTAAATTTCTCAGAATGAGATGGAAAAATAGGGAGCTAATGGAGTTCAACCTTTTACAAGACTAATAGAAACAAGTACTTCTCAGTGTGCTAGGAAACAGAAATTTACAAGACTAATAGAAACAAGTACTTCTCAGTGTGATAGGAAACAGAAATTCATCTAGGGTAAAAAAATATACACCTTCAAATAAATATAAAGTATGAACATTTTATATTTTAAAACGAGACTTCAGGAAATAGGCGAGGGGGGGTTAATAAAAAAGAAAAAATTAGGTGTGGTAGAAAATTAAAATTTAGCAGACGGGTTAAGAGACAACTCCAAATAATTAATCTTAAATATTAAACTTATAATAACTTATTTTTTAAATGAGAATCGGGGAAAAAAAGAGGGGGTTACAACAAAAAAATACCTTTTTAAGGATTGTAGAAAATCTTAATTTGGCAGGCAGGTATAGGGAGGAACAAGCTTAGATAATCAAAATAAATCTTAAAGCTTGACATTTCAAAGTTTTGATTGAACAAATGGTGAAGGGGAGGGGAGGGGGTGGGAAACAATTTTTTATCACCGTGGGAGAAATCTTAAATCACATTCTATAATATTAATAACCAGATAACACTGTTAAAGGAAAATACTAAATGTAAACCCA
Organism: Timema monikensis; assembly: GCA_902151445.1. Lineage (NCBI taxonomy): Eukaryota > Metazoa > Arthropoda > Insecta > Phasmatodea > Timematidae > Timema > Timema monikensis. The sequence goes on along the minus strand of CABFVZ010001858.1, from coordinate 61,963 downwards.
CTGTTCACCGTCCTTAATTGTAAAGTCAATAAATGCAAGGTACAGCCCGGATTGTTCTTGACAAATTCAGCCAGTCTTCTCAGGACTTATTTTTGTGGTGGAGGAAAAAGGACCCAATTTCCAATTTTGACACTGTTGCCAATATTGCAACAAAACAAACAAAACAGGTGAGAGCAAAGTAAAACCAAACAGAACTCGAAAAATAAGTGGAAAGGGGTATTTAGGTATATAAAAAACACACTTTCAGGTCTTGATAAGGGGCGCTGATGAAATGGGGAGTTTGCAAATTTCCAAAACAAGAATAAGCTAATTAACAATGTGTTGTAAGATTGTAATTGGTCAGGCAGGTTTAAGGACCACCCTACACCATAATGAATATCGTAATGAATATTCTTAAAAAATTTAAAAAATGAAGGACCAACAAACAGGAATGCACTCCCCTCAAAACTGCGGTAACAAAAAGAAAACGCGCAATTTGGGTCTTGTATCCACTTGTGTAAAAGTAATAGTTTTACTGCCGTAACAAGACGAAAACAAAGAAATTAGTTTCTTATATAGTATTATATCATGTGCTAATAAAACTATATTTTGATTAAAATCCAAACAACAAAGTTAAATATCAACATATTGTCCAAGCTCGAATCCATACGTGTGTTGAGCGATGGTCCTCCAGCGTTGTTTGGCCATTGGTCATGTGATCCTCGTGAAGTTGAAGAGCTCACTTTAGTTCTGTAACTTGTGCTCCCACATAGATCTACTGTAACTGCTCTAGCTAGTCAACACCATCCGATGGCAAATATTAGCATTACTTAGAGAGAAGAATGCGAGCTTACTCACTAATGATACCTTGTTACCAGACAAACAACATTAACACTTTACTAGAGGAACTAAACAGGCCTGTTAACCAACTAGGAGTGGGTTTCAGGAGGGCAAGGTTCAATGCTTAGCACTGATTATTCTTACACATATAATAATAATAATAATATTGTATGTACTACACAGAAATGTTACTATCTTCCATTTTACACAATAATTATACTGCCGCTAAAAATATTACTTTCAAAAAGCACTTTAAATTATTAGTCTCATTGTATATTGCGAGCAGATTCAACCAAATGAGTGATAGAAACAGTGCAATATATTAGTCAAAGAGAGATAGAAGCTGTTCTATATATTGCTTGAAGAGAGATAGCAGCTTTTATATATATTGCTCAAAGAGAGATAGCAGCTGTTCTATATATTGATCAAAGAGAGGTAGAGCAGTGCTATATATTGCTCGAAGAGAGATAGAAACAGTGCTATATATTGATCGCACCCCTCTCTCTCTCTCTCTGATTGGCTGTTGGATTTCTCCTTTCCTCCTCCTGACCTCTTTCCAGTTTTCAAAACTTTTTTATTCTTGTCCATACTTGTTTTTTAATTTGTGCTCATTGGTCAGGTATGCTCATTGCTTTTTTATGTGTGCTCAATGGTTATTTATGTATGCTCATTGCGTTTTTATTTGTGCTCATTGTTTTTTATATCTGGTTTGGATTGGGACGGGGCGTTGGAGTGTATTTATTTATTGGCATGCAGTCCACGGCATCGGGCGTTACTCCCTCATCATTGGAGGGAACATGGAGCACGAAGCTTTCCTGACGGCACAGTAGCGAGGAGCGTGAAAGATGGTTCCTCTGCCTTGAGATCCCTTTCACTTCCCCCTCGCTGCCCTCTTCTTCAAGGCATTTGTCCCTACCCCCTATGCGGTAATGGGTTTTCCCGGTGTCACAACGCCCTATGTGGTAATGGGTTTTCCCTGATGACTGGCGCCAGTTTGGCGGCTCGAAAAGACAAGTCGAGACAGAAATAGAACATGGCCTTGAATAATGTCGCAATCTACCCCCTTCTATGTGGTAATGGGTTTTTCCCAGTGATGTCGCAACTAGAGAGCATTGACACAGCTCTAACTATGCATAATCAGTGCCTCAGAAGCCTTATGGTGATTTATAATTCTCAGTTAGAGGCCGCTATCCCCCACCACAAAAGTCGACTAAAATTGGTTTTTGGGTATCGTCCGTCGACATGCGTGGATGTAAGTACCCATCATGGACCTGAGGAGTAAGGTAGTAATGTTCCAGAGTTTACGTGGAGTGATGGATAGTAGAAAACCACTCCAGTTCACCCGAGTGAGATTCGAATCCACGACCTCCCACGCCATAACTATATGAGTGACACGTACCCTGTATGGCAAAACGTGCGGTAAGGATTATTGAGAAAATGTTCAGGAGGGAGAAATACCTACAGTGTACAGTGCTGGGGATTCGATTTCCACCCGCCAGAATTAGATGAGCTTGACATTTAGACGGCGTGCACACTGAGATTCAAACCTTGATATCTTTAGCAAAGCTAATGTCAGTTAGAACAGTCGTACATCCTTCCAAGTGCACTCCCATCAGTTTTGAAGGGGTTTTGCCGGTCTACCAGCATTTTATAGACCAGGTAGAATGTGTACCCGCATTTGCTTGGAGTGAGAAAATCAAACTTCGATAACTCTATAATTTGCCGTCTAGTGACGCCTTAGACCATACGATCATCGATGCATGTAAGCAAAATTTATTATAAAATGCATTGTGACGGTAGATTTCTACCCAAGGACCTAGTATTTTTTTTTTTTGCCAGTGATGGGGTAAAATATGGTCGGATGAATTGATGTTTTTTTTTTTCAAATGGCTTATTTATCTACCTTCAAGCAAATAAGGACATACTTACCTTTTAAATTATTCATAACTAGCAATCCCTCATGGCATTGCCCCTGACCCACTGTGGTATTGTGTTAAAAATGAGCATACATAAATAACCATTGAGCACAAATTAAAAAACAAGTTTGGACAAGAATAAACAATTTTAGAACACTATAAAGGGGGTCAGGAGGAGGGGAGGGGTGGAAACAACAGTCAATCAGAGAGCGAGGGGCGTGGTCACGTGACCAAATTCAACGAATCTCTTAGCTCTGCCAGGTGGGCCACCCAGGTAGTTATGTGTGTGGACAGCAGGAGCAGCGGAACTGTGGTGGACTCTGCCCCCTGGAATAAATTGCCTCCCCCCCAACCCCGATATAATTTCAAATCTTCTGATATTACCGAATATGAAGCTGAAAGATGGCCTTATATCAAACTCCAAATGACTTTTAAATGTAGTCAATTTTCAAAAATTTGACGAAGAAGGCTGCTTCAAATAACTACAAGACTAAAGGAATCCAAATCGCAGAAAAAAGTCAAGAGGAGGAAAGCTCTAAGTAGCTTCCAAGGTCATCCTAATTTCAAAAAATGTCTCGTGGAGGACAACTCCAAATAGCTTATAGATGCATGTCATTTTGAAGAATTTTCAAGTGAGGACCACCCTATATAGCCTACTTTCTGAAATGATTCAATTTTCAAAATGTTGTGGCTGGAAGACCACTTCAAAGTTTATCTTCTAGAGGTGTCTAATCACCGTAAAACATTAAGGTGTGGATCACTCTAAATAGCTTCGAGGGGAATCCAAATTTCAAAAATTTCTAGGCTAGGAATACTTTTAAATGGCTTATAATAAATCTAATCTAATAATAATCTAATTTAAAAAAAATAAAGGCGAAGTCTACTCATATCTTCTAGAGTAAATCATTTTTCAAAAAATTGTTGAAGGCGGGCCACTCCAAAAAGTTTATAAAAACTATCTTATTTTAAAAATTTGGGGAGTATGACCACGGTTTAAAAAATACATAAGATCAAATGTGAATGGTGAAACTATTAGATGGCTTTAAACAGAAATCTAGCATTATAACTTATAAGTAACTATGCTATTTATAGCTATGACCCCCCTATGAAAATGATCTGGATCCACAATCTAAATTAGGTTCAAACCTAAGTGGAAGCAAATAATTGTGTTAATTAAAATATGTGAGACTAGGCAGGAGTGTTTGGATCAAATCTCTATAGGTTTAGGTCGACTAGGTCGAGATAGCATTCTTTAAGATTGCACCCCTCTCCCTTTCCACCATTACCACCTTCTATTATTATCTGGTTCTATTATTATCCAGGAGTTAAGGTAGGATCATCAAATCAAGGCCCACAGACTCGCAACAGATGACTGTGTGACGTCATTGACAGCCGTGACCTTGCGCACGCTGACGTCACTACATAGTCACTGTTAAACACAAGCGTCACGTCACACATATATCTTAATAGAATATTATTAAATATTTACAACATAATAATACAATAAACATATTCTAAAATTATCTTCATAATATACTAATTATCTCGAGTATATGTATATTTACCTTCATAGTATATATAATAAGTCGTGCTAAATATATATTCATAATAGCCTCATGCATTGAATAGATATATTGATGGGAACGTACTGACAAGTCTCTTGTGTAGCCAGTAGTCATTTTAACATATTTTCAAGATAACAATATTAAGAAGCTGCTGTGATGATATACAGATGGTTTGAGAAGTTGGCTCGATCTTGGCAGTACTAAGATAAATATGTTGGCAATGTTGGCAACACAAAGTGGTCAATGCTGACTGCTCTAAATTTGAATGTTTATTTTTTCTAAGAACCGTGTCTTACTAGCTGTTCAGGCTAGACGCTTTATGTACTTATTGCACTTATGGTAGGGATGAGGAATGTTATATTTTTAAGAAGTGTCATTTTTATTTGGTTAAAGTTTGTAGATACATAATTTTGTTTTGTATCTAAGTGAGTGACTATTTCTATGACAACTATTGATTAAATCTTGGACTAAAACATAAAGGCGTACCTTATACAAACTATAGTTATAATATATTCTCGGCTAACAGGTGCTAACAAGTTTCAAAAGAGAAAACTTTGTTTTTAAATAAATTTTCTTTACTCATACTAATTCATTTTTTGTTGCTTAGGAATTGTATGTTTGTTTAAAATTAGGATTAAATAATATTATAAAAAATAGCATTCGTGCATAGTAACAATAAAATAGTTGTGTTGGATGAGAAGTATTTTACTGTTGCATCAGAAACGCTAAAAGGTCCCTTTTGCACAATGATGCTATCTAACATAAATCAAGAGTATGGCTTTATGCACCTCATTGGCAGGGAAGTTATTTGTAGGTAGATAGCTGTACCCATACTTCCTAAAATAAATTATCCTACCATTTTGACAAACATAACTAGCTCAGCTCCCAAAAACCCTTGTAGAGAATAACTTTTAGAGATAGTATTGATGTATTTACTATTCCTATACCCATCAGAGTAAGGCTGTAATCAAGTTCCAATCTTTAAATACTAAGAGGAAATAAATGGTACAGAGCTCCACACGGACTTTCTCGCTCTATTGTTTAAAAGTGGAGATATTTACTCAAAATTCGTAATATAATATACACTAGCGAACCCGATAACAAATTGCGCTATACATACGTAAAACATTTTTTGACTCATTGTATTAAATTTTATAGTTTTATAATAAAAAAAAATTAACGTCTTCATTTGTATATTTGTACCAATAAAAAATATTGATATTGGGTCCCCAAGGGTATGGGGGATGTGCCCCCTCTTCAAGAAATTAACCCAATTAAAACAATTAAATAAATGTTATTGAAGACACTACTAGATTTATTGTAATGTCTTACTAAACAGATTCCATTTTTTAAATTATTATTGGTAATATTATTAAATGATTAATGTATATTATTATTATAAATATCTTATTACGTATTAAAGTGGTGAAAGTAGTGATTAATTAAACTACCCAAATTTAAGTTACGCAACTCTCTTCTTGTTGCACAAACATTGTTTAGGTTTAAATTTATTTTATCATTCTTATTATTACTATTTCAATTATTAAAAATAGATAAAGATGATAAAATGATTTATTTTTGAATAACGTGCTTTAAAAAAATATTTGAATAATACTACACACATAAACTGTTAGTATGGTTTAGTGGTAAAATTTCGATTTAGAATGATAAATAACTAGCTACACTAGAGAGGAGTTAAAGTTCTTTGTTAGAAATCTGAATAATTCCAATTCTTTTGTCTTAATTGATTGAATAGCTAAAAAAAACTATTTATATAATAATTGTTATAATGTTAAAACTTATTTCCCTCTTAATAATCACTGTTTGTTGATATTCTTACTATTTGCTTATAATAAATTTCAATACTAATTGCAAATTTTGAGTTATACCCTTGATTAAAGGATTATTCTCAAATTTAGCGTTACACTGAAAAATTACTCAAGGATTTACTGTCTAATCTTTAAGTATTTTTATTATGTCAACATTTCTTGAGGTGCCTCTCTGCTCCACCAACCCGATCCTGATGGGAGCACCCTCGTCCCTCCCCAAATCCTCAAGAAAATCCTGGATTTGCCCCTCTGCTGTACAAACATTTCCTCTAAGAGGTTAAAGGAAAAACAACTCAACTTCTTGAAGACTTACTCATTTCTTACTCTGTGACATTAGAGAATTATTGCGTTTGAACTTACATAGTATCTCTTCACAACTAAAGCTCACACAATTATATTGATATATTTGCCATATCTCCGAACTATTTGTTTTATAAAAATTTATTTCAAATAAAAGTTTTTATTTTTAATAGTACTACAATTTTATAATGATAAGTTATTTAGTATCTCAAATAGTTGCGGAGATATATAAATTTATGTTTCTGTGAAGAGCCCTAAATGTAATTTTCATAGGGAAATGAAAAAATTCATTTTGTTTATAATCCTAATCAACGTTTAGATTCGAATTTTAATCAATCAAAATCGTTTTAGCCGATTTTGAGGAAAATGGAATTTTTCTCTTTTAACCCTTTAGTAAACTGTTCTTAATTTTTGGGTTAGACAGACGCACAGACAGACGGCGTTGCAAAAACCACTTTTTAGAGTTCGGGGGTCATGAGACATCGAATCATCAACATTTTGGGTTAATTTTTTTTCTATGATCACAATTCTTTACCCTTAGTGTTCAAAAAGTTAAGATATGTATATATATCTGCATATATTTTGAAAGTTATTGGTTTTATAAAAAAAGTTTCGAATAAAATATTTGTATTCTAAATAGATCTACACATTTGCAATGATAAGTAAATTCATCTCTCAAATATGATTTTAAGAAATGAGCAATTACGCATCAGACCGGAGCCCTTAGTTATTTTGCCAAAATATTGAGGGTAGCCAATTTGTTTGGAATATTTATAAATATTTTGAAATGAAATTTAATCAAAATCGTTAAGAGCCAATTTTGAGAAAATCGATTTTATATCTTTGTCCCATCAGTAAACTACCCTTAATTTTAGGGTTGGATTTCCAATTCCAAAACTCCTTGAGGCAACCCTATGAAAATCCTAGATACCAAGTTTTAGCCTAATCGGTAATATAGTTTAGGCTCTAGTCTTAGGTACAGGCCACCGGAAATTCAAAACGGCCTTTTCGGATTCGGAGGGTCATGAAACGTCAAGATTCGTCAAAATCTCGGATCGATTTTTTTGACGATTACAATACTTTACTTTCTCTACGTATAAGATAGCGAGAAAGTAAAAAGACCAAACCATGGTGGTGATTGTTTCAACTTATGCATCTCAGGCCTTTATCAGAAGCGGATTTACACTATAGGCTCACTAAGCACGGGCTTAGGGACGGCGGCTTTAGGTGGCGGCACATTTTGGGTTTTATTTTTATATTTTGTTTTTGATAATTACGTTCATGGCATGTACATTCTTGATTTTCTTTCGTAAAAATCTTTTCTCGAATGTTAACTTCCGCCCCTGCCCGCTTCCCAAATCTCTTTCTTCCGAAACATCCTAGAACCCTTGAAAAAAGAAATTGAGGGGAGGCGCATATTATAATGGTGCCTAGGGGCGCAAACATCTTAAATCCACCCCGTCAAAACAATCATTTAAACTTGTTTAATTGAAAGGTAGTTAATAATTAACAACAAACTGGTTTACAGCTATACACCTAAACAATAAGATAACAAATTAGAGCTAATTTACTATTTAAAATATAAAATTAAAGTAAACTAACATAATCATAATCTAATAAAGAATAAGATTTTTTATTTATCCACAGAATGCAATTTTATAGTAGCGTCTGGAAACGTCACTCACTATCTTCCGTGCGCAGAACAATGCGTGGTCAATCCAGCACACTCATTTCACGTAACCTTGGTAACCAACAGCCACATAAAACTAACAGATATAATTTAATGGGTCCAAACGCCAAACTACATGATTTACAAGACCATATATTGAGAAGCTGCCACTTTTGGCAGTCAAAACTTGGACAGAAAAATCTTGTCTTATTTTATTTTGATGGTAGTATATTAAAATTATTAAATTTTTGTTCATTTGGATGTTTCTTTTATTTGGGAACATGATTTGTAGCTTAAAATTAATAATATATGAAATCTTGATTAATGTTGCCTTTATTTAAAAGCCAAAATGGTACATCGATGAAATCAAACTGGCGATTGATGATGTGTTAACTGATATTCATGAAATTAAACTGGCGGTTGATGATGTTAACAAGTGGTATTCATGAAACTAAACTGGTGGTTGATGACGTTAACAACTTGTATTTACGAAACTAAGCTGGCGGTTGATGACGTTAACAAGTGGTATTCATGAAACTAAACTGGTGGTTGATGATGTTAACTGGTATTCATGAAACTAAACTGGCGGTTGATGAGGTTAACAAGTGGTATTCATGAAACTAAACTGATGGTTGATGATGTTAACAAGTGGTATTCATGGAACTAAACTGGCGGTTGATGACGTTAACAACTTGTATTTACGAAACTATGCTGGCGGTTGATTACGTTAACAACTGGTATTTATGAAACTAAACTGGCGGTTGATGAAGTTAACAACTTGTATTTACGAAACTATGCTGGCGGTTGATGACGTTAACAAGTGGTATTCATGAAACTAAACTGGTGGCTGATGAAGTTAACAAGTGGTATTCACGAAACTAAATGACCGGTTGATGATGTTAAAAAGTGGTATTCTTGAAATTAAACTGGTGGGTGATGATGTTAACAAGTGGTATTTATGAAACTAAGTTGATGGGTGATGAAGTTAACAATAGATATCCATGCACTTATGATCACTAAACCTAACTGGCGGTTGATGACGTTAATAATAGGTATTCATGCCTTTATGATCAGCAAAATTAAGCTTTATTTTGACACATATTTTATTTGTCCTTTTCTCCAAGTCATTAAAAACCATTTTAATAATGCTCTGGCCTACAATTTTCCTGTCAGTTATTTAAGTATAAATTTGTGAATAAAATCCTCTAGTTCATTATTCACTACACTATATCTCTTTTTACGTCAACCACGCAACAAAAATTTTTATTTATATTTTTTCTTCTTGCTCGTGAAAAAGCCCATTACATAGTAACTCAAGGAAGTAATCTTTGAATCGTTTGATAACACTTTTGAATGATAATAATGTATCACTAATAACATAATTATTTCTACAAATGTTAACATTAGTGACTTTCAGCAAATGTCTGTAATACAACTCTTAAGCTAGTTGTCGGTTAAGGGGGAACCCCCATACGTTCTATTGTTTTTCAAATCTGCTACGCTTCGTGCGTGTAGAGAACTTAAATTCCATTTCCCCCTCTGTTAATTCGCTTGTGTAAAGCTAGACATTTCGTCGCCTATAGGGTTGACTGACTGGCAGGTATACATACTTTCCAAAAATAGATTTCGAGACAAAGAAAGTAGAGGGTCATTTTCTTATTTTTTTTCTCGGCTAATGTTTGGAAGGCCGGGTTGGGCTCTATATCAAAATTAGACATAGCTATAGTAGTTTTGATTCAACATTCTTTCAGTGTGTAAGTTACACATGTATAATATAGTATATTAACATTATATACAAAGATTTTACTTATAATAATTTGAAATTAAGAAGGATAGTTAATTGAAAATGCACCAACATTCTTCTGACAAGGATGTAAAAAAAACTAAATGTAATAACTATAAAGGTGAAAACCACCCCCCAATGAGTTTGCCAGGTATACTCTAATTCTCGTAGGAAGAACAGGTTTAGAAAATACAAATAAATACATAACAAAAAATGGTGGTTAAAGTTGATGGCATTTTACTTAATTATTATTTTAAAGGTAGGCCTATTTATAATATATATCGAAAGTTAAAAATGTAAATCACATTATTTGAGCTATAAATAAATCAATGTAGTTTTACTAACGTTTGTGACAGTTATTTACTCTTCTTAGGATCAAAATTATAGTATACTCAACCTAAAGACAATAAAAATATAAATTATATTAAGTAAAATTCTACAATACTTTACAAAATAATTGTGAAAAAGTTAATACAATTCCATGTGTGTTTAATTCCCGTTTTATTTACAAAGTCAAGTCATTTAGCGTTTGGGAAAGAACTATAAATAAAACCAATGACAAACTAAACACTTCTTTATTTATTAATCAACAAAAATCTTTGTAAAGTGTTTAATATTTAAAATTATTTAAATTAAGTATTAGAAGTTAATGATTAACTAATATTGAAATGAAATATAACAATGTAAGATTTCTTTAAATGATTGAGTAATGTTGTTTTGGGGGCTTCCTATTGTTTACACGTATCAAACAACGGTATGTAAAAGTGTAATTGAAAAGGTGGTTTTATAATAAAATTGATTAAATTTCATGTCAAGTCACGTCAACGATATAAGTTAACAATAAAGATAAGAATGTAAAGGTAAATAATATGGATGCAATAAATAGTTCTTTGTTACAATTGCATATAATTAAAGAAAGTAGAGTTATTTAAGACAGGGTTGTTATCATTATATCCATCAAAAAAAAACACATGGGTTTTTACACCAGCTCTGCTCCAACTCTACCTCTCTCCAGTGTCTGTCCTCCAGCTCTGCTCCCTCTCTATCTCTCTCCAGTGTCTCTTCCAGCCCTGCTATCTCTCTACCTCTCTCCAGTGTCTGTCCTCCAGCTCTGCTCCCTCTCTATCTCTCTCCAGTGTCTCTTCCAGCCCTGTTATCTCTCTACCTCTCTCCAGTGTCTGTCCTCCAGCCCTGCTCCCTCTCTACCTCTCTCCAGTCTCTCTTCCAGCCCTGCTATCTAACTACCTCTCTCCAGTGTCTCCTCCAGCCCTGCTCCCTCTCTACCTCTCTCCAGTATCTCCTCCAGCCCTGCTCCCTCTCTACCTCTCTCCAGTGTCTCTTCCAGCCCTGCTACCTCTCTACCTCTCTCCAGTGTCTCCTCCAGCCCTGCTCCCTCTCTACCTCTCACCATTATCTCCTCCACCCCTGCTATTTCTCTACCTCTCTCAAGTGTCTCCTCCAGCCCTGCTACCTCTCAACCTTTCTCCAGTATATCCTCCAGCTCTGCTCCCTCTCTACCTCTTTCCAGTATCTCCTCCAGCCCTGCTCCCTCTCTACCTCTCTCCAGTGTCTCCTCCAGCCCTGCTATCTCTCTACCTCTCTCCAGTATCTCCTCCAGCCCTGCTATCTCTCTACCTCTCTCCAGTATCTCCTCCAGCCCTGCTATCTTTCTACCTCTCTCCAGTGTTTCCTCCAGCCCTGCTCCCCCTCTACCTCTCTCCAGTATCTCCTCCAGCCCTGCTCCCCCTCTACCTGACTCCAGTATCTTCTCCAGCCCTGCTATCTCTCTACCTCTCTCCAGTGTCTCTTCCAGCCCTGCTATTTCTCTAACTCTCTCCAGTGTCTCCGTCAGCCCCTCTCCTCCAGCCCTGTTCCCTCTCTACCTCTCTCCAGTATCTCCTCCAGCCCTGCTCCACCTCTACCTGACTCCAGTATCTCCTCCAGCCCTGCTATCTCTCTACCTCTGTCCAGTGTCTCCTCCAAACCTGCTCCCTCTCTATCTCTCTCCAGTTTCTCCTCCAGCCCTGCTATCTCTCTACCTCTCTCCAGTATCTCCTCCAGCCCTGCTCTGCCTCTACCTCTCACCAGTGTCTCCTCCAGCTCTGCTATCTCTCTATGTCTCTCCAGTGTCTCCTCCAGCCCTGCTATCTCTCTACCTCTCTGCCAGTATCTCCTCCAGCCCTGCTATCTCTCTACCTCTCACCATTATCTCCTCCAGCCCTGCTATCTCTCTACCTCTCTCCAGTGTCTCCTCCAAACCTGCTCCCTCTCTATCTCTCTCCAGTTTCTCTTCCAGGTCTGCTATCTCTCTACCTCTGCCAGTATCTCCTCCAGCCCTGCTATCTCTCTACCTCTCTCCAGTATCTCCTCCAGCCCTGTTATCTCTCTACCTCTCTCTAGTGTCACCTCCAGTCCTGACCCCTCTCTATCTCTCTCCAGTGTCTCTTCCAGCCCTGCTATCTCTCTACCTCTCTCCAGTTTCTCCTCCAGCCCTGCTATCTCTCTACCTCTCTCCAGTGTCTCCACCAGCACTGCTCCCCCTCTACTTTTCTCCTGTGTCTTCTCCAGCCCTGCTCCCCCTCTACCTCTCTCCAGTATTTCCTCCAGCCCTGATATCTCTCTACCTCTCTCCAGTATCTCCTCCAGCCCTGCTCTGCCTCTACCTCTCACCAGTGTCTCCTCCAGCCCTGCTCTCTCTTTACCTCTCTCCAGTATCTCCTCCAGCCCTGCTCCCTCTCTACCTCTCTCCAGGATCTCCTCCATGCCCTGCTCCTTCTCTACCTCTCTCTAGTGTCTCCTCCAGCCCTGCTCCCTCTCTACCTCTCTCCAGTATCTCCTCCAGCCCTGCTCCGCCTCTACCTCTCTCCAATGTCTCCTCCAACACTGCTCTTTCTCTACCTCTCTCTAGTATCTCCTCCAGCCCTAATCCCTATCTAACTCTCTCCAGTATCTCCTCCAGCCCTGCTCCCCCTCTATCTCTCTCCAGTGTATCCTACAGCCCTGCTCCCCTCTATCTCTCTCCAGTGTCTCCTCCAGCTCTGCTATCTCTCTATGTCTCTCCAGTGTCTCCTCCAGCTCTGCTCCCCCTCTATCTCTCTCCAGTGTCTCCTCCAGCTCTGCTATCTCTCTATGTCTCTCCAGTGTCTCCTCCAGCCCTGCTCCTTCTCTACCTCTCTCCAGTGTCTCCTCCAGCCCTGCTCCTTCTCTACCTCTCTCCAGTGTCTCCTCCAGCCCTTCTACCTCTCTACCTCTCTCCAGTGTCTTCTAAATAATATTGTTCGTGACACTGAATATATTATTTTCCCGGCCTCGCGACCCAAAGGAAGTGTTTTCAATAGACAATTATATATCTACTGTTAATTATTTAATGCAATTGAAGTAATTTAAATAATCAAATCTGATACTGTTTCATTATTGAGGAGAGTTGTTTTGAATTTATATTTGTAAATTTTATAGATTTCTGCAGGCTATTCATCTTACAAATAACCGGCCCCGTAGTGTAGTAGCTGAGATCTGATCGATTCCCAGCTTGTCCCTAGGGTATTTCTCTCTGAAGGGGACTGAACCCAACTTCAGCAGGTTTGGTTGGTTAGGCTTGGAGTCAAGAATCGCCGAGGCTTTAAGACTTCCTGATACCTATCACCTCATCACCCATTGCGGGTACGTGTAGCAACCTCTTGTAGTGTACCCTGAGAAACGTTCTAATACACTAGAGTCGCTAATAGTCTACATAGACAACCTCCTATGACACTAAAGTCGCTAATATACTACATACAGACAATCTCCTAGAGCACTAGAGTCTCTAATAGTCTACATACAGACAACCTTCTGTGATTCTAGAGTCTAATAGTCTACATACAGACAACCTTCTGTGATTCTAGAGTCTAATAGTCTACATACAGAAAACCTCTTGAGATACTAGAGTCTCTAATAGTCTACATACAGAACACATCCTGTGATACTAGAGTCGCTAATAGTCTACATACAGACAACCTCCTGTGATACTAGTGTCACTAATTGTCTACATACAGACAACCTCCTGTGATACTAGAGTCTCTAATAGTCTACATACAGAACACCTCTTGAGATACTAGAGTCTCTAATAGTCTACATACAGACCACCTCCTGTGATACTAGAGTCTCTAATAGTCTACATAGACAACCTCCTGTGCTACAAGAGTAACTAATTGTCTACATACAGAACACCTTTGATACTAGAGTCGCTAATAGACTACATAGAGACAACCTCCTGTAATACTAGAGTCGCTAATAGACTACATACAGACAACCACCTGTGATACTAGAGTCTCTAATAGTCTACATAGACAACCTCCTATTCTACTAGAGTAACTAATTGTCTACATACAGAACACCTGTGATACTAGAATCTCTAATAGTCTACATACAGACAACCTTCTGTGATTCTAGAGTCTAATAGTCTACATACAGAAAACCTCTTGAGATACTAGAGTCTCTAATAGTCTACATACAGAACACCTCTTGTGATACTAGAGTCTCTAATAGTCTACATACAGAACACCTCTTGTGATACTAGAGTCTCTAAAAGTCTACATACAGAACACCTTTTGTGATACTAGAGTCTCTACCCTCACGGTCATATGTTAAACTACAAAAAATATTATAAATATAAAATTATATAACATGTTCCAGTGAAAAATTTGTGAGAGTGTTTCTGTGATAGCCGTGATGCTGCTTCAAACAATTTGTAGTCTTGCTCTTTTGGTTTGACTTGAGTGCTATTCAGATAATTCTGAGGATCTTGTTCGTGACAAGGTCAGCAAACTCATGTTTTCACAGGTAGAGTGTATTGCTTGTCCTTGAGAAGGGTTTCAAAACTGTTTCCACAATGTTGCTATTGTCAGTATTGCAGGAGTTCTTCAAAACATCCCAGATTGTTCAGTTAGTGTTTGTAATAGTATTATTTTATAATGTTCTAAAAAAACAATTGGAGACCTGTCGACCCAAGATTTGGGTGCCACGGCCTAGTTCACCTGTTTGGAAGCTACACAACCCCGCCTCATACACCCGCATGCCAGAGCACTGATATCACTAGTTTAATGCACAATCTTACAGGAAATATCACTGGTTCACTTGTCATTCTCGCCGGATTCTTCAAAACCAGTTGTTTTTTTATTTCAGGTTCAGTTGATACTTTACCGTCCACACAAACATTACTGTATTTTAGTGTCATGAACGAAATCAGATTTATAGTCTAGTCCTCTAATTAGAGAACATTCATTAAAGTTGGTAGAGAAACACTTCATTATACTCAATTATGTTTCATTACGATTAATAAAACTTATATTACTACATTTTAAATTTATCATTTCTCTTAGCTTATTTGAAAATCAAAACATCATAATCATTTATTTTATTACCATCCAAAACATTATTAAGAATGAATTCACTTTTGTATTTTGATAAAACCCAGGTGACCTGGTGGTCTAGACTCTAGGGGTAAGGTGTCAGACCTCTATGCTGGCGGCCGGGGTTCAATCCTCGGTCCCGGCACTGATTTATCAGATTACCAAACCCTTCCTTCACCTCTGACAAGACATCTTGTGAATGTGGGGAATGCAAGGCCTCCACCGTGGTTCGGATTCCACGTTAAACTGTAGGTCCTCCATTTCATCTCACAATCACCCTACCATTACACATTAGCGTAAGTGTGTATAACCCGAACGGGTAGTAAGACGCGGTGCTAATAATAATAATAATAATAATAATAATAATAATAATGATAAAACCCAAAAAGATGCCCCTCGCTCTGTTTTTTATTAAAATCTCAATCAGATCAGATCATATCCCATTAGCCACCTCTCACACACTATATGATGTGGTTTAGGTGTGAAGAGGTTTGAACTAGGGACCACAAGAATCAGCACTTTTACTGCACAACTCTGGTATTGATTGGGAGAGTTACTGCCATGGCTCAACTGATACTCTCACACCTTGGAGCGGGACTAGGTTCGACTCCACGAGATGCCTGACAGACGTTCAACTTGAGGAAATATCGTTTGAAATGGCATCCTCCATTTTACCGCTCTTTTATATAAATATTAGTCTCCTATGAATTTTAAATTTACTATTTAATAACATTTTAAGTTGCTTTATACTGAATTAGCTATTTCTGTAATGGAATAGACTCCTTACTACCATGATAATATTAATGGTTCAGTATGGTTAAATGGTATTTGGATTATAATATGCTGTGAGATTAACAATAAAAGCTAACTAATCAATGTTAGTTGATAATATAGACAAAAGTTTAAAAGTCTTATTATATAAATAATTAATATTTAACTATAATGCCTTGAGCTAAGTTATTTAAAATAATACTTGCCGCCAAGTTATCTCACCTGATTTCATGTTCTGTCTTTACGTTCGTCTCAGAGTCTTGAATTTGCTCGTAGAATTGTTTCCACATATTCTCCTCCATGTTGGTTGCTTGTGTTACACCCCCTTTTCGAAAATAGACTCAACAGTAGACCGGGGTGTTGACAGTTGAACAGATCAGCTACAGTCCGACTCGAGACAACACCCACAACTGGTCTTGTCAACTGCAGAACACACCTTGCTGTAGTTGAGAGGTTCTGAGGAAAGAGTCAATGATGAACTGCCCTATCGCTCCACTGTCGGCGTGATCTTTGATCCAGTTAAGTTAGTCAACATGTCGTCACTTCACGATGTTCACAAGCGACTTTGACCAGCGCACAACTCACTTCACAAACTCTTTTCAACGATTCGTCAATCTATTTCTAGAGAGACACGACTCGTGTTCCGCGGGCAAAACAAAACTAGTGCTCTCTGTGACTGTAAGAATTGTATCGCTCCAACCCCGGCCACCAGTCGCGCCACGTGAGGCCGGCACGGTACCCACCATCCACCCACTCGTTGAGCCAGACAACCGTGGGGATGACGTCACCTGTCAGTGACAGACAGTTCACCTTGTGTGTAGTGTAGGCTACTCTCGAGGGGAAATGACGTTAGACGCGTAATTTATGCATATATAAAGAGTCTGAAAAACACGTATTTCTTGTGAACCCACAAACCCAAAGTTGAGGGCTCCGTGGGCACAGCGCGTCGGGCCTAGATGATTGATGATGACGGGAAATCGGGGTTGGGATCACGGTTGGGCGTACTCAAGAGTGTTTTCAAAATTGTTTTATACGCAAATGTGGATACAATTATTATAACTGGAATTTTTCTCATACTTAATACATTAGCATAGATAGTATGTATGCGTACAAAACGGAAGCGTAGTAAGACGCAGTGCTGAACAATTAATTGTAAATATGTGCAGCATATCCACGTCTTACTCCTTATCCCAGCTAAACGTATACTCTTACTATTGGGGTAAATACTAGGAATATACAACTAAGTATTAACATTTGGTGGATATATGATAGAATGATCACGACCTATACCAATTGACCCCTGATGGGGGTAGTAATAAATCTAAATATTAATATAGTACGAGTATGTAGAAAATAATTCTTAAAACCCATGTTGCATATATGCTATTTACTTATTTTTAATCGTATGGCGCATATGACTATAAGGGGATATGACATCCAGCCCGGTTGTCTATATGTAGACTATTAGAGACTCTAGTGTCACAGGAGGTTGTCTGTATGTAGACAATTAGAGACTCTTGTGGCACAGGAGGTTGTCTGTATGTAGACAATTAGCAACTCTAGTGTCACAGGAGGTTGATTGTGTGTAGACTATTAGAGAATCTAGTGTCATAGGAGGTTATTTGTGTGTAGACTATTAGAGACTCTAGTATCACAGGAGGTTGTTTGTATGTAGACAATTAGAGACTCTTGTGGCACAGGAGGTTGTCTGTATGTAGACAATTAGAGACTCTTGTGGCACAGGAGGTTGTCTGTATGTAGACAATTAGAGACTCTTGTGGCACAGGAGGTTGTCTGTATGTAGACAATTAGAGACTCTTGTGGCACAGGAGGTTGTCTGTATGTAGACTATTAGAGACTCTAGTGTCACAGGAGGTTGTCTGTATGTAGACAATTAGAGACTCTAGTGTCACAGGAGGTTGTATGTATGTAGACTATTAGAAACTCTAGTGTCATAGGAGGTTATTTGTGTGTAGACTTATTAGAGACTCTAGTGTCACAGGAGGTTGTCTGTATGTAGACAATTAGAGACTCTAGTGTCACAGGATGTTGTCTGTATGTAGACAATTAGTGACTCTAGTGTCACAGGAGGTTGTCTGTATGTAGACTATTAGCGACTCTAGTACCACAGGAGGTTGTCTATATGTAGACAATTAGTGACTCTAGTGTCACAGGAGGTGGTCTGTATGTAGACTATTAGAGACTCTTGTGGCACAGGATGTTGTCTGTATGTAGACTATTAGAGACTCTAGTGTCATAGGAGGTTATTTGTGTGTAGACAATTAGAGACTCTAGTGTCACAGGAGGTGGTCTGTATGTAGACTATTAGAGAATCTAGTGTCATAGGAGGTTATTTGTGTGTAGACAATTAGAGACTCTAGTGTCACAGGAGGTTGTCTGTATGTAGACAATTAGAGACTCTAGTGTCACAGGATGTTGTCTGTATGTAGACTATTAGTGACTCTAGTGTCACAGGAGGTGGTCTGTATGTAGACTATTAGAGACTCTAGTGTCATAGGAGGTTATTTGTGTGTAGACTATTAGAGACTCTAGTGTCACAGGAGGTTGTTTTTATGTAGACTATTAGAGACTCTAGTATCTCAGGAGGTTGTCTGTATGAAGACTATTAGCGACTCTAGTGGCACAGAAACGCCATTTCGCCGGAGAGCGGATGCGATATCGAAACAATTGTTCGCCCCCAGGGACCTGCCATTCAACGTTAGGAAAGTTCACCACTATGCCAACATCAGTGTTTGAATTAACCAGCAGCTCTACCTGGCATTAGAACACAGGCCATACTATCTGTCATTAGAACACGTGACGGGTGGGTGTTTCTTGTACCAGGTTACACTACTCGCGCGGAGTAAGACGCAATTATTCTCCTAATTGTTTTTTGCCGGCTGTTGAATCAAGCTTTACGAGCGGAATCTCTCAGTAATTAATGAGATAGCACACTCGTTATAGTTGAGTTAATTGTTCCATATGAAAATAGGTTCCATCCTAATATTGTCAACCACAGAAACAAAAAGGATGGTTCATGATTGTCTTCTACTCCAATTGGATATCCGGAAGTACACATATCTACCCTAATATAAATAATAATGAGTATGGTAAACATTGGACAAAGTGTACCTGAATTTGTATGTATGGAGCATGCATGATCTGTTATTTATGATAAACCACTTCAGCATACTGGCCGGGTTGCAAATATTTTTTATTATTCATAGCTCAAGCCCCCCTATTTTTAACTTTGAGGCACTGGTATTATCTTAACCTCCTCCTTAATGTTTCACAAGTAAATTCAAAACGCCTGCATAAAAACACACGACTGTTATCAACAGTTTGGTAGTTTCAGAATTGTGAAGCCAAACGGGCTTTTGACACAGTTAAGAACAAATTGATAAAATTTCACGTTTGAACTGTAACTTTAATTTGGACATGAAGGTTTTTTTTAACCACATTTTCAAATTTTATTTTTGATTAATTTAATTAAATTGAAAATCTGGCTTTCTTGTTGTGGTTTAAATAATATATTTAGATATTTAAACCGATGTTAAACCTTGTTGTGATCTTATATTTGTATTGTGTTAAATTCATGGTTTGTAGGAAGCATTGTAAGTATTTAATCAACCCTAGTTTAAAAGTTCATTAAGTTTATTTCCACAGTATGAGCCTTTACAGGGTTGATACAAGGGTATCAGGCTTACCTTGTATGGATCAACTATGGCATAGACTATAAGATAGAAATATAGAGTTGGCGTAGAGGGGGAGGGGGGGTTTATGGGTTCAAATCCCCTACAGCTCACCGAAATTATCTGAAGTTTTTGAAATTAATTATCTATATTTGACCTTGCAATCTGTTCCTCCGAAATAGTATTGTTGCGGTGTAACCTTCACAAAAAGACGCTCTCTAATCATGTTCTAAAGCTTCCCTGGCAGATCCAGAATGGACGACATCCAAAAGGCCTTATTTGCTGCATTGTCTGAAGGGGTCTCGACCATCATACCGTCTCGCTTCCTCCCCTCTACCGTACCGGCCTAGTGCATCTACTTCCCTCCACGGCGTCAGTCTGACCAGGTCACTCAAGGAGACACGGACGTTGCTTGAAGGTGCCTCGCCTGTTTTAATCGGTGGTGACTTCAATGCAGGGATTCTAGGATTAAGGATGCGCGTGGCGGATTCCTCCACGACACTATAGATCCACGAAGCGTGATGCCCTCTAGCACTCCCCCCCCCCC
>CABFVZ010001858.1:20486-37238 GCA_902151445.1 Timema monikensis | reverse complement strand
TTTATATATATATATATATATATTTAAATTCCGGGTGTCCGGTATTTAAATCTTTTAAATGTATGTTGTTGATCACCATGAGTTTGGGATAAAAAAAAGTATTTGTAAATTACGAGATATTTAATTATGATAAGGATGTAGAGAAGTCTATAAAATATTTTTTTAATATAAATTGGGTCTAAATAAAATGAGTAATAATGTTGAAAGTTCTGCTACGGTACATTCCCTCCCAAAGAGTACAGTATCGTGATTGTGTTATACAGTCCCGACAGACTGCACATCCTGTTGCGCTGTCACGGTCCACGGTTTCTGTGGGATTGCAAGGCCAAGAGAGTGTCAGTCAGTGTTTCTTTATCTGACCGCTCGTTGACGCAACAAGTCTCCTATTCATTACTCACTGGGGGAATTAACAAAGCGTGGGAGGGAGACTCGGGGCCGCGTGAGTGAGAGAGTTGATACTGATAACTGCATGTGTTTACTTACATCAGCGCTGAAGGCAACAAGACGCTCAGCATCCCAGCATTATCATTCGTGGATACCTTACTAAATATAAGCCTATGCTAATATCCCATTTAATAATACAAATTTATATGGCCAATGATATATAAGCAGATTTCTCTCCCGCTTGTTATTATTGTTTATATATATATATATATATAGTCTTAAGATTTTCCAAGTTGAATATCGCCTACATTTGCTCTTGGTTATTAATTTAAAGACGTATATTTCGTAATATTTATCATTTTTTAAACTATAAATAACCCATATGTACTTGATAAATTGTTTACAATTTTAAATTCAATCAACCTAAGATAAAACTGTTAAATGAAAGACGATTTGAGGTTCTACCATACTAAAACTGATAACCGGACTGAAAAACCATGTACATACATCGTTTGGCCTAGGTTCAAATAATGTCCCTGACAAATTTGGTTGAGATTGGTAAATGAATTTGATATTTATCGTGGAAAAACATTCAGATAGACATATAGAAGAACAAAATTCAAGTTAAAATAGGAGCTGGGTAAGCTCCGTCAATCAACTTGTCTGCGACAGTATTATTATAAAACTGTCGGTATACTGATGGACTGATGCCAACTCCCGTCAATATCTGCCAGTTTGACAGTAATATTAAGCATGTGAGGGGTATGACCATATTTTGGTCAGTATTGCATCAGCCATCACTGGATGCACCTTTTGTTATAGTGAATAAACCTTTAAAGCTTGTGTTTAACTAACGTAAGCCATGGACCAAATTAAAGATAAATAAGTTATTTGTGACTTCTGGGAACCACCAACCGCAACAACGCTTTAAAAGCATCGGGGCTTGTAAATATCCATTTCTTTCAATAGTGTTATATGTGTGTGTGTTTGACGCTTTGCAATCCACTCCTTAACCCACAACACCGTTCTCTCTTCCTGTTCAATTGCAACACATTAGTGATGGGTCGCTCGTGAGTGAGGAGTCATTCAAATTGAACGACTCTTGAACGAGAGCTGTGAACGAACGACTCTCGCTTCGCGAGCGAGTCATTCACTCCGCCATTACTCACGACTTTTTCGCTCTCGTTCATCCGCTCTGGAAAGGGTCAGGAGTGTTTGTCATTCCTACTCTTGTCTCGTTCTTTGTTCGCTACTAAGAAAAAATCAACTATAAATGCTTACTATCGTCACTAGATAGCAGCACTGCCTATAATATAAACTATTTTTATTAACATTTCTTAGACATAATTCTGTGAATTGGACACTAAATATTATATACTAAGGTTAATTATTATAAGTAATATGAGTAAGTAATAGAATTAAAGAATCAAACACAATAGGATTCGGATAAATTACACATAAAACTTAATTCGTTCATAAGTTGAAAGGAAAGGGATAGATTTGCACGCTCGGAACGGGAATTGTGAGAACTAGTTAGCGCTCGCTCATCAAGTTTAGGATTGTGAAGGGATTGGGAGCAAGCGAGCCATGTGGTGAACGATATAACTCTTATGAACGACTCTTAAGTGAGCGAGCTTATGTGAGCTAGCTCGCGTCAAAAAGCTGGTTCGACCCATTACTACAACACATGCATTTCCTAAACCATCCATCAGCAGTAAGATGTGTATTGAACGTGTGAGCTCAATACTGAGGGAATATCAGTTCATACTGTCAGTGATATTGATCGCGTGAGGCGCCCTTTACATCTTATTTTTGTTTATTTTTTTGACAAAGCAAGTTTATTTGCATGAGAGTCACAAGATAACCCTATAAACCTCAGCCGTGTGTTTGTGACATCTTGGAATCAATTTATTTTTTGTTGGTTCGTGTGAACATGTGTAAATTAGACATCTAAAAGTTAAAACACGAAATAATTTTTTTTGATCAGATTAAAAAGTGTTATAATCTAATTTACACAGGTCACAATAACAAAAATTGACACATAAGTGTCAAAGTTTGCAAACAAATATCGTTTGTAAATTGAAGTCTACAATCTCTATGACCAAAATAAGGACAATTAAAAATTAGGCTTTTCCCTTAATCCCAGTTCCTTCACTAGAACCAATTATTTGGAAAGTCTATTTATGATTTAAAAAAATTAGGAAGCGAGTGTCTGAGAATATTGCCAAGAAGCAAGGACAGAAAGTTCTAATGGCACGTACCTAACGATGTATACTGTTGTTCTACACAAGGTTTCTTTGTAATCCATGGATCACTTAGTTTTGTCCCATCATAATTGAAATACACCTATAGTTCACTCACTGTCTTGATGTTTAGAACTGAGATAGTTTCAGAACCATCATCTTCTTCCTATTCTCCCTCTTGACATGGTGCATTGAGCATCACGTGACAAACACAGTCTTTCAGAAAGTTCCACCGAGTAGCTGGCCATCTATCGATTGGGTTCTTTGCCTAGCTTTATTTTTTTTTTGGTGGATATCGGTAACGGTGGCTCAGAGACGAGAAAATTGATAAAAGGAAATACACCGTCGTTGTTGTTCAAACAATAAAACAAAGGCTTATTAGATCTACTAAATGTGTATAGCTAGAGAGATTTTTTTAAGAATGTGTCAATGTGAATAATTAATCAGGTAACAAAATCCAAAATATTAGCAAATAAATGATACGATGAGATACATACATACTTTTTCGCTCATTACCCAACAAAATGGAGACGTTTACTTAAAACTTGTATAATATTTGAAACGAAATAACAGGGATTGTTGCAGAAACATAACTGTAACATTATATTTAAATAATCATCTTTATTTAAAACATATGTGTTACACATAAGCTAAGTGTAAACCAGTGGCGGCTCGTCACTTTAGAAGCTGGAGGGCGCAGCCTGTTTAATTCATAAATTATTTCTAAATAATATATTTAAAAGAAGACACAAATTTCGGAATATGTTTTGCTAAATATTCATTTAGTTAAACTCAAAAATTAATATCACAAACAACATGGACAGATAAAAAAAAAAAAAACTTCCCCCAAAGGACGTGGATGTGTTGTAGAAACTCTGCAGCTGTGTAATGTGCATAAATATATAGGTATGTATGTTTTCACTTTGTTCCATACAAAATTCAGGACATGGCCTACCTAATGAATTCAATTCTCTTTTTTGATCAAGAGTTAATCTTGCAATATTCGTTGTCTTAAGCGCCTGAATTGAACTATTCATATTAAGCCTAGTTACAAAAAGTATTAAAACATATAACTCAAATAAACATTATCCTAAAATAACCCTACATAATATTATTATAAACACACACGCCACACACATCCTCAAGATGCAGGAGCACGCAGGATGACTGACAACAATTATTGCTGGTTCACGCTATACACATTTCACAAGCTTTCAACCTTAGGGCGCGTAAGGGAGTGCGCCTTCAAAAGAAGAAAAAGCAATGCTAGCTAGCTCTAGCAGGATGGGACAACGGGTTAAGGGGAGGGAAGGTTTGGTCTTACTATGTCAGGCGCTGACCGTCGCGCGCCCGAATGCATGCCATTTGAAGACAAGAGGTGAAGCGGTGGGAAGGTTTGGTTTCCAATATCAGGCGCTGACCGCCTCGCGCCCAACCGCATGCCATTTTAAAAACATTGCCTGCTATTACTTAAACCAAAAACATATTTTTCTTGAAACTATTATGGTAAGATAAAATTGTCGTGAGAGTGCGAATAATAACTTTAAAAGGAACTGGGGATTCGTGGGGTTGGGGGGCGCGCGCCTGGTGTAAACATCATTCACTGTGTTTCGATAAGTATTTCTAAGTGTTGCGGAGATTTGATCCAAATTGGAGACATTAACTTTTGAAAAGTACATTCTGTCATTTAACCGGAAAATGAGATGAACCATTTTGTTCGCCATGTTGTGTCCTAGGTGATAAGAGTGTTCTTGATGTCACCGCCAGGGGAAAAAGTGTCAGTTGTATCTGTGTGTGAGAACTCTAGGTAGAGCAGTGGAACGGAACGGTCAGATGTGGTAGCTTAATACAAAATAAAATAGTGTTGTTTACTAATTAATCAACAAAATAAAATACAGAGACACGAATTTTAATTAATAAAAATCGTTTGAGCGGATTTTGAGAGAATAGATTTTTTTCTCTTTCCGTCCTTAAGTGAATCTCCCTTAACTATGGGTTGGATAGCTAATTCCAAATATTAAAGTAATTTTAGCCCAGAATTTTGCAATCAGCTAAAAAAAACACTCTTACAAGCAAGGAAGGGATTTGGTGTACTTATATAAGAGTTGGTCTTCCAAGTAACATACTAAAATTATAGTTTAATGTCAAGTTATATAAAAATAATTCTTGAGCAAATAATTACGCAGCTAGCTTTGGTTATTTGATTCTTAAATATGCAATCCCTTACAATCATAATAATTGTACAAGTGGCAGCAATAAGCCAACTACTGGGTCGCAGATGGCTGGGTTATCTGATAGCTCGTTATCTCAATAACATCACACATTTGTAGCCAACGATTTCCGCACGTCCATAATAGACTCTGCCTTAAAATATGATTGAAGAATGACACCTGGACACGGGAGATTCCTGGACAGCTCAGTGGTAAGGTCATTGACGTACTAAGTCAAAAGTCACAGGTTCGATTCCCGTGTCCAGGTGTCATTTTTAAATTTTCAGAATACCGTACATTATAATATAATATAATATTATCAAAGAATTTTACTATAAATTCTAAATATGTTTCTAGACTAAAGCTAGAGTCTTTATATTATTATTATTATTATTATTATTATTATTATTTATATTATTATTTAGCACCGTGTCTTACTACCCGTTCGGATAGAGTCTTTATAGTTGCACTCCTTTTTCTTTTTAAATCCTAGTTTCGTTTTATTTTTATCTAAATAATCTTTTAATTTAATACCATCTTTAAAATAGAGAACATTTTCAAATTATATACTTTGTTGAATATAAGATTTTTATTATTATTATTTATCACTGCGTCTTACTAGCCATTCAGGTTATACGCTTTAAGTACTAATTACGCTAATGCATTGGGAATTGGGAAGGTAGAATTAGAGGGAGAGTGGAAAACCATTTAAGAAAAAACCCCTCCAGTTCACCCGACCGAGATTCGATCCTTGATCTCCACGTCCTCAGCAGTCGAGCTCAACACATGACTAGCGCGTTAGCCAAATACGCCACCGAGGCAGGTCTAAATATATGAAAACCATAATATACTGTAGTAGACTAAATTAAGTTTATGTTTTAAGTTTCTAATAATATTTTTAATTTTATCAATGTTTAGGGCCTATAAAATAAAAACCATTATAATGTACTCCAGTGCTGTGTGGATGAGAAAGTCAACTAAGTATGAAGTGATAATTTCATGCTGTGTATTGCTGACATCTAGACACAGTAAGCTGAACTACATAGTCCATAACTGTAGACTACGACGGTTTAGCCGGTACAATACATTAGTTTCTAAAACTACTGCAGTCTTCAAGCTTGGGTTCTGTCAGAAGCTTATTTACATGGTATGACACATTTTGAAACACTGTACGAACCAACCGCCATTTTCTTTTTCTCTGACTTCTTGAACAGTCCATAGTTACGTACAAAGCAACATCTTCCTCGGCCGACATATTTCACTCCAAGAGTACTCAACCTGGGGTATGCGAAACATCTCAAGACATGTAAAATTTTAAAAATACACATACCTAATTTTGTATATGTATCTCTGATAATTTTATGCGTAATATATTTTATTTTAAATTTATATTACAGTACATGTTTAGCTTGCATTCTGTAGCAACAATTTTGGGGGTAGTAAGTTAAGGATAAGACACATGTCTGGAGGCTCGCGAGAAAACGCTGTTTGTTTAACTGTTTGCATACAATATGTTTCTTATGATTGAAACGGTTTCATTTTAAAACAATATATTTACAAAAACGTACCTAAGCTTAGGTTGACTACTACAGTAACCGTATTTAAAACTAAATAAACAAGCTAAATTAAAAGATGTACATTAAATTTGAAAGTTTGGAAGTACGTGATTATTTAACAAATGTAGGCCTATTGGTGGGTTTTATAATAGAAATGTATTTATTAAAAAAAATCACTCAAGATAATAAGTATTGGGATAGTGAACACTTTATAAACCTACCTACCATATTAATATAGTTTTTTAAATTTACCAAGTAAAAAATAGAACTATATCAATGCTAGATGTGTGTGACAAGTGAATTTTTACTCGGATTGAATTAAAATTTTGTATCAACCAAGCATCAATCCCAGTACCTTTGACTCTCTAGTTCATCACGCTAAAACCAAAGTTTTAGTTCTTGTATGTTGAAGGAAATCAAAATGAATATACCCTGATTTTGTTTGGAAAAACAGTAGAGTAAATCAAAACATATTTCCTTGCGGCCAACACTGATATTTTCTTATATTATTTGTGTTATTTGATAGGTATTGATAATATTTATCAAAAGTAACATCTGCAAATGACACGAATTTATGTATGAATATATTAACATTGTTTTAGTAACTTTAGTAACTAACTTCTACTGTTCTTCCTACCAAAATCATACTATACATCTATAGCTCCACAGTTTTTGATACAATCATCTTGGTCGCTCGGAAATGGAAGATTATAGCCAAGGCAAACAAATCACTGTACAATGGCAGGTTTGTTCTACTAACTAAAGTCTTAGAAACATCATCGACTTTCTATTAGCCAGTGGCAGCTTGTAGCTAAAATTAGTGGGGGTGCTCCAGAAGTTTTTTAGCGTTTGTTTTAAATTGTGTAAAAGAAAAAAAAACATGTATAAAAAGATTATTTATTCAGAAACTTTATAAAATCTGAACAAAAAACCATTTTTTACTTACTTCTATTAATTTAAAAATGAACCAGGTTGCCACCGTGGTTCGGATTCCACATTAAACTGTTAGGTCCTTCATTTCATCTCACAATCACCTTACCATTACACATTAGCGTAAGTGCGTATAACCCGAACGGGTAGTAAAACGCGGTGCTAATAATAATCATCAAAATGAAATCCATTCTTCTTGTTTTAATTTGCGCAAAAAGTTCAATAATTTTCTCCTTGATATCTGGATGACAGTTGAGGAAATTTTTCTCCATTGAAAGTACTGAGAGCGCATTTAGTCTTTCTGTTAAATAAAAGAACCGAAAAAAATTAATCAAATAGAATAGCTGGAAGCAGAATAATAATCTAATTCTACACTCTTCTACACTTTATCACATTCAAGAATATGGTACACGGTTTTTAAGCACAACACACGCTGAGTAAAAAAAACTTTCTTCCATCATCACGCCAGAGCCGGCACTGCGAGAGCAACAGTGCTCTTTATACCTGGCAATCCCGCCCTCCTCCCCACTCCCTTCCTATGTGCGCATGCGCACAACAGTCAAACACCACATCGCTGGCACTGTGAAGCGCACAGTTCTATACAGAGATTTTTGTATCTTTTTCATAAACTGGGGGATGTCTACTGAAGTACTCACATTAAAATTAAGGAATATATATTGTACTACAAAAATAAATAAAGAATTAAAGAAAAAAAAGTACTCATTATATTAAATGTTATCGATAATATCAAGTGGAAATAGGGGGTGCTGCAGTTCCGCAGTGCCTATACACGAGCCGCCACTGCTAGTAGGCCCTTATTGTATCGATTCACCGGCATTCCGTATCACACCGATTCACATAAAGCTAGACATATTATTATAGGGAGCGGATTCTCAGGCATCCAAATCGGTAGTAAGAAATGTAAAATAGATTCTACTGCAAGCTCTTAACCACAGCCATTCATTTATCTAGCATTGTTAGACCACCTGTTTGGCTTATACATATATATACTAATTACGCTAATGTGTTTGGGATGAGGATGATTTAATTTATAAAAAGTGTAGCCCCATCTGCGTGGAGAGAGAGAGAGTGGAAAACCACTCAGGGAAAACTCTCAGTACACCTGACAGGAATTCGAGCCCTAATGTCCCTGTCACCTTTAGTCTAATCTATTGAGAGAGCATGAGGCCACCGAAACAAATCCACTCCGTTGTTAAAAACTAGATACTTTTCGAGGTTGCCAATAGTGAAATTGGATCTATTGTCAGTTGTTCTTATAATTTGAAAAGCCTCGTTCTTCCTCACATGATGTCAGGGGACAAAATTTAAAAGGTGTCATTTCTGAACAAATTAAAACAGTTATCCTGCAATGGCATGCTGTTCCGGAAGAAAATCCACACCGTAGTAATAAAAAGAGAGGACAGAGCTGAAATTGGCATGTTAAGCCTCTTATTCATAAAATAGGCAAAAACAAACAGAAAAGGCAATTATAGGCACAGTAATATATTGCACTTGAAATAACAAGTAATGTACATGTATATCTTAACTGCCTTTGTTTTAGAATCAAGGAAAAAAAGGCAAATAGTCAAAGTTTGGTCCCTAATTACACCTGTCCCTCGCAGTAAGTGAGAGATTGGTTCTGATAAATTGCTTAACATGAAACCGATTGAAGTGAATTGGTTTTAGCATGGGTGAGATAGGGGTTACTTCAAAGGGAAAAAGTAAGTAAATTAAAAACTAAAACTTGTAAATGAATGCAATTTTTGTATTAATTTATCTAATTAGTACAATGATACAGGTACACCTGTTATTTGTTTTCATAATAAATTAACTGGATCTGGCGAATCTGAATCATCACTCTCTTGCACTCTTGAAGGACCTTGGATGGGAGGCTCTTGCTCTCTTGAAGGCCCTTGGATGGTAGGCTTTTGCTGTCTTGAAGGCCCTCGGGCGCAAGCGCTTGTTCTCTTAAAGGCCATGGGATGGTAGGCTTTGCTCTCTTGAAGGCCCTTGGATGGTTAGGCTTTTGCTGTCTTGAAGGCCCTCGGGCGCAAGCTCTTGTTCTCTTGAAGGCCCTGGGATGGTAGGCTTTGCTCTCTTGAAGGCCCTTGGATGGTAGGCTCTTGCACTCTTGAAGGACCTTGGATGGGAGGTTCTTGTTCTCTTGAAGGCCCTTGGATGGTAGGCTTTTGCTGTCTTGAAGGCCCTCGGGCGCAAGCGCTTGTTCTCTTGAAGGCCCTGGGATGGTAGGCTTTGCTCTCTTGAAGGCCCTTGGATGGTTAGGCTTTTGCTGTCTTGAAGGCCCTCGGGCGCAAGCTCTTGTTCTCTTGAAGGCCCTGGGATGGTAGGCTTTGCTCTCTTGAAGGCCTTTGGACGGTAAGTTCTTACTGTCGTGAAAGCCCTGCGTCATTAGACTGACGATTTTCAACTTCTTTGATGAAATGGTCAAGACTCAGCTGACGGGCAGCAGTCTTCCTCTTTATATAGAGTTCCTTGTATCAAGCCAAATAACTTTGGATCTCTCTGGCAACTTTGGTGCTTTTACCCATGTTAGCTTCATTCTCTTTAATGATTCTAATTGCACTGTCAATGTGTTTAAAAAATTCAGCAAATTGTTTTGTTGAAGTTGTTTGATAAGCTCAACAACATAGGTCTCTTCCTTTTAATCCTTTATTCCGTTCTCCATTTCAAGAATATCTTCATTGGTGAGTTCTGTTGAGTGAGATTGGAGCAATTCATCCAAATTTGCCTGGTCTACGTCCTCAAATCCAACAGATGTCAACGATGTAATGTCTTGAATTGTAAAGCTCGTGTTCAGGATCAAAATCAAGAGAGTCAGAAACTTCAGGCGAAATATTTTTCCAAACTCCCTTCATACAGGACTGTTTAATTTATGCCCATTAATCTCCAATGTTGTCAATACCACCCCCCTAACACCAAAATGTACAGTAAAGATCTTTAACCTCACTGGAATGTTCTCACGCAAGGTCACGTCACCACCACACCCGGGAAATTACAGCTGACCATGCACTTGTATTTATTTTTTTGGATTGCGTTATAGTGCAAACGCCTAAAGTGAGATTGAGTATAGCAAGGGATATCTGTATTACCCTTTCTCTTGGCTGAATAGGTGTCACTCTTGCGTTAGATTCACCTGTTGAAAACATGGAGGTCGGAGTTTGAATCCCGGCCAGGTTTACCGGCCGGACTTATTTTCCACTCTATTTCCACGCAAATGTGGGTAGATTACCTCCAAACTACTTCCTTCCTCATCCATAGAACATTAGAGTAATTATCATATATGCGTGCAACCTGAACGGATCATATGACGTGGTGGTAAAAACAACATAAATATGTCAAAATTAGCGACTCGCTACATCCACACTTCAAAAAAAGGGGTATGATATGTTATATCAATAAGTAGCAGCTTTAATTTTCTTCCTCCGAGTGTCGATTCTCGCCAAACTCCACATCGGAGTCCTCGCCACCTAGAGCGTATCTCTGGTGTTACACTGGATCGCTGGAAACAGGAAGACCGGGGCTCGAATTCTGGGTAGGTGTAATGAGGATAGTTTTTACTCCAAGCAAATTCAGGTACATTTTCTCTAAAATTCTACCTCCCTCATCTTTATTCCTTTAGAACCTATTATTATTATTATTATTATTATTATTTTTAGTATCCTGTCTTACTACTAATTCGGGTTATACGCTTATGTACTAACTATGCTAGGGGTTTTATGGATTAGCGAAGTTAAATTTAGAGGAAGTGTACCCGCTTTTGCATGGAGGGGGAATGGAAAAAACTTTAAGAAAAACCACCCTCAATACACCCCACCGAAATTTGAACCTTAATCTACCCATCATCGGCAATTTAGTCTACTGCTGCTGTTTCGGCTTACTATTTGGGTTTAGACGCCTTTTACCGTACAGATTATTACTGATTGGAAGCACAATAATTTCTGAAATGTTGGCAGGCACCATCTTGATACTGGAATGTTTTGCGCCATTGTAAGCGTCGACTAGATCTTGGAGGACGTCCATATGCCGATACGTGTCATTTTTGGTAAAGGTGCACCAAATGTGTCCTTTCAGAGTTCTATTGAATCATTCCACGATGCTTGGCATTACGTCCGGATTATGAGTGGTGTAGTAATGCACTTCTACTGCTTGCTTGAGAAATTTCCGGACTAGACGTGCCGTGAACTCTGTCCCCTTGTCCATCTGTAAACTTAGAGGTTTACGGCCAATTTGTTTTAAAATGTCCCGAAATGCGTCTCTCACGATGCTCCCCGTCTTGAATGGAAGCGTCCTGCCCAGGCCATCTTGCTAAATACGTTGATGACGGTGAGGAAGTACACTGCACCGTCGTTGTATTTTCTGAGACTTCGCATATCGTTGAAACCGGCTTGCCAGAGATCGCCAATGTTTGACACCACGTACTTGTTGCGTGGAAACTTTTTTAGCATCGGTTTGTGTAGGGTATAAGCCTCCTGCGCATTAAGCCATTCTCGTACTTTTTCAGGATCTTTCTTGGACACCTTTGTGAGCAACGCCACCCCTATAAAACCTGCAGGATGAGAAGGGTCGTAGTAGATGTCGGCTAAACGGGGCATTGAGTTCGGAACGGCAGCCACCTGTTTTCGTCCACCCTCCTCAGTTTCTTCTTCTTAGGGCGTTGCAATGGTGTAAGTGGTGTAGGTACGTGCGTCGGATCTCTAATGTGTGCAAAACGTTTCGGATTTACAATACATTCTTTCGGAACGTTTATTTCTTGCAACGCCGTGAGAAACTCTCGCCACCCAGAAGGTTCACTGTGTCTTCTTGCTCTGACCAGATCGTTGAATAAATCCACATTATTGGATCCACGGAGATGCGTATCTTGAATACTCACTTCTCGGTTTGAGTCCCAAGAGATGCCACCTCGGGAAATAATATGTTCTAGTAAAAGTTCGACTTTTTTACGTGTCTGTGCTGGTACAGTATTAAGTACAGCAGGGATGGGAAGTACTGGCACTTCAGGGGTGATGGTGGTGGTACTTTCAGACGGCGGAGGGTGTTGACTAAAGTGAAGATAGCGCTGTAGCACTTGTTGGTATAAAGTCCAATTAGACTTGTCAAGTTTTGAAGCGAGGATATTTTCCATTTCTTTTTCCAGCTTGGAGATTACTAGATTTGTGGCCGATGCCACTTGTTGGTGGTGTTGCTCACAACAGTGTAATGTTTCCGGGGACACCATTATCATCTCTTTCGTGTGTTCTATTATTTACTTGTTGAATAAACAACCGAGGACCCCGCTAATTAAAGGGGCTAAAAGTAAGGGCAAAAACGCTTCTCCCTTCTGAATGAGTAGTCGTCTCTTCTTCTTCCAGCACAATTCTCGTTTGACCAGCTTGCACAACACCTGCTTGTTGGCACTTAATATGTCTTCAGCGCATTTTTCAACGGAACCCCCACTTTTAAAATGTTGTAGGCAGACTAGCAAACAGAGTCAACCAGTTTCTTGTAGGCCGTTTTCAGCAAGGCGACAAGATGCTGCGGATTCATGCGATACATCGCACGTAGAAGAGGGGCCTGCTTCTGCACTTTGGGACTCATGTTTATGAAATGGTCTGTAATCGGGAAATGTCGGTGTTTATATAGCTTTCGTGGTAGGTACAAGCAGCACCCGAAATTTGTGTGGGTTATATATCTGTACCATTCTGGTGTACCTTGTTTGAAATCTAACAATATATAACCGTGAGGAGTACTTGTAGCATCAGTGTAAGCCTCTTGTAAAACCCAACGATTTTCAGGACAGACTTGACGTGCAAAGTGTTGAATCTGATCTTTAACCCTGGGATTTTTAAAAAGCACGATATAATGTGCGTTTAAGGAAATGTCTCTATGGCACTTGCCCTGGTGGAATATATTTTGTGTGAGGTACATGACGCTAATATTTTGATGGTGGAATCATTTGGTGAAAAGATCGACGACCACTTCGTTGGCTTCACGCATCAGGTCGTCCAGGATAATCAGCTGTGGAAAGTCATTACAGATGTCATCCAGTTCCGTTAAACCCTTACAGAATATTACGTGAGGAATTGACCCGTCTTGTTCGAATCCCGGTGGCCATAAAGCATAAAACCAAGTGATTTTATCAAATTTAACGTTACACATTGTGTCCAAGTGACGGATAAAGTTTGCTACAAATTGTAACTTTCCACAGCCGGAAGGGCCGCTTATGATGGTCGAAAATGTATGTTTCAACTTGTCCATAATGTTTGAGACTTAGCTTATAAGCTATATGGACTTATATATATATATATATATTTATATATAGGGGGAATAGTGGCCTTGGTACTAAAGATGGTTCAATATAATATATACATAGAGTTGGTTTCAATTTAAAAGAAAATAAATATATATACAAACAGTTTATTATATTTTACTAGATTTAAAATAAATATATATAAAAACAATTTATTATAATTGACTAGAATTAAAATATATACAAACAACTAATTGAGTAGAAAAAATTTATATAGGTGGAGAATTGTACTGTCAAAAACAAAAAAATATAAAAGTAACCCAGGGGCATAAAATAAATCAATAAAAAAATATTCGTATTTTCATGCAGTAAAAAATATGAATTAATTTTTTTTCTTTGAAAAATTCTTAATCAGTGGAACTGTCTAGAGTGAGAGTAGAAAAAGGTGATTATTCAGCCCGTCTAAATAATCACCTTTTAGTCGTGGCAAGTGCGTTTACAAGGACTGATACTTAAACGGCAACTTGTTATAATCATCGGTTATCCGACGTTTGGTGTAGATGGGCAGGTAGACTTTAGTCTGCGAAACGGTACATACAGTCGCAAGACCTTTTATTACATTATTGTGCGGTATCTGTATGTATCTTCCCGCATCCTGTTCAGTGACCATTGCCTTAAAAACGTCAAAATAACATCGTTACGGTCACCATAGCTTATGGTGATCCCGCGAACCTCTCACACCGTTTTTGTGTTGGTATGATCGCCACTGTACACCAATACGTAATAAGCAAAATAGAAACCATTAAAATATACAAAACGATTTTAAAACATATCTGAATTTAGCCAATTTTCCAGCGCATCGAAACTCATCTTGTTGCTTGTATGGCGCAATCACAAATTGAAATGACCGACTGTAATTATTTTGAGGTCTATTTATACCTGCCTCAAAGGGCTTGCCTCCTGTAATGGCCTAGGCTTGACAATACATATATGCGATTGCGCAATGCGTATCATATCCTTGTAAGTCCCGTTATTCATCATAAATCTTCTAACAGCCAATGAGGACGGACGTGCTGCGTCGCCACTCTGCTATACCTGTTCGTGCAAATGTGGGTACACTATGGCGCAGAATGAATAGCAAGTGCGGGTACACAAGGGTTGTGGGTACCCCATGGACTTTTTTCTCACTCTCGCAAATGTTGTGTGCATTGAGTGGTATGCCCCCGCAAGGCCCTTTGTAAGTCCCGCTATTCACCATAAATTTTCTAGCTACCAATGAGGATGGACGTACCTGGTAGACGCTCTGTTCATGCAAATGTGGGTACACTTTGTTGCAGAATGAATAGCAAGTGCGGTTACACAAGGGTTGTGGGTACCCATGGCTCTGAACGAATAAGTCTAGTTAAGCAAATGGTGGACGAGTGCAAACCTACTTGATTATTACTTGTCTAATTCTAGACTATTTGAAACTATCTAGTAGATACTCTCACGCAAATCAGCACTTATTTCTCTCTTGCATGAAAATCATAGTACGAAAGCCAGCTACAGTGTTAATTTTTTCGCTAAAAGATAGCGTAACAATCTCAAAATAACCAATTTGCAGCTCTGGCGAGGGAATATTGCTTTTAGCAAAGAGAGACAGAACTCTATATTCTATTGTTTTTTATGAATAAAACATAGTACTTTCTAATTGGTCACATATTTCAATCAGAAATATTATTATTGATTTTATTCACCTTTTGGACATCTCCAGAATATATTTTTCACTATATTTTATTTAAATTAACTAGAACCCTAACATTAATTTAATATTTTTATTACAGCTGGCCATCACCGGCAAAACTATCTGTCCCAAATAATAATCATCTTAGAGACCAATTTATGTTTTATTTATTTTAGCCCCCACGTCTTCCATCTGTTTGTTTCAAACCCACACATGACATGTATAGTTCGTTTCTAGGGTGGTTAGACCGAAGGTGGTTTTCCAAACATTCGGGATAACCCTCAGGTTTTGCCAGAAAGGGTATGTGTCACTCATATAGTTATGGCGGGAGGATTTAGGACGCGCTACTAAAAATGTGTTAAGGTCTGGGGGTTTCCGTGCGGGGGTTTGAGGTTTAAATCTTGATACATTTCGGAGGGGTATTGAGAGCTTTGGCTTCCTTGTTCGCTGGCTGCTCTTGTATCAATACCAGATAACAGTACATTCCAAAACCTCGCAACGACAAGTCAACGGGGTGTGAACGACTCGGTAATGGGGTCGTCAGCTCGTGTCATCCATTCCCGTGACTTGAAGTTGATGACTTCTACAGGTGGTGGGTAAATACCACTCTGGGATTTCCCGCGCTCAGATGTTGAAATTTGATATTTTCGAGTCCATTAAGTGAAAGATAAGTAATCAGCCGTATCCAAGCGATGTAAGAAGAGCGGGGGTTGAGGGGGATGCGCACTAGTGATGCGCAGTGGTGTTTACTTTCTAAGTGGACGAGCAGCGAGAACCAAACGGTCATCAGGTGAGCTTCGTGCTGCTTGTTCCGGGACAGTCCGACAGAGTCTTGTGACGGAGTGGTCAATGTTCATTTTACATAAGACAGCCATAGCGAGAGGTTCGTGCCTCGGCCTCATGCCGAAACGTCACGGACTGTATGCTCCCCAAATATACTACAACGCTCTAATCAATGAATAAAAAAACTCCAACACCCTAATCAATGAATAAAAAAACTCCAACACCCTAATCAATGAATAAAAACCCTTTAATATCAAATACAAAAGAAATATTCATATATAAAAAAGCTATGATTATACATAAATAACCAATAATACAAGAACACACATGTCCAGAACACGGGAGGAGGTGAGGGGTCAGAAGATGGGTTAAAGGGGCGAGAGGGGAGGTGGAAAACCAACAGCCAATCAGAGAGCGAGGGGAGTGGTCACGTGACCAATTTCAACCAATAGAAAGAGTGTACTGGTAGGGCCAGAGTGCTACTCAACACAAACCTACAAATATATTTCATGTTATTGAACGTGTGATAAACAGAAAAACCCATAAAAACTCATAGTTATATAAAACATGTCAAAGTGAGGTATTTTGCATTCTTAATTTGAAAATAGTGATTTTGTGATCAGTTATTATTTATTTAATCATATATATATATATATATATATATATATATATATAT
>CABFVZ010001858.1:0-12129 GCA_902151445.1 Timema monikensis | reverse complement strand
CCCCCCCCGAAAATTCTATGAACAAAATATATATTTGCTTTATTTATGGTTCAAACCATATCAAAATTAAGATACAAGTATAAATTAGGGGGCTGTTTTACCATAAAAAGCACTTCAGATGTTATGTTGCCAAAAATAACACTTCCGATAGCTTCTAGAGATGTTAAATATTTAGAATTTTTTTTAGCCCCCAGCAATTGAAGGATGTGCCCGTCTAACTCCCCCTGAAATTATTGGTTGGTTACGGCCTTGCACACCGTATTAATAGAAGTAGTCAAATATTAATAATAATATTTAACACCGCGTCTTACTACCCGTTCGGGTTATACGCTTTTAAGTACTAATTACGCTAATAGATTAGGAGTTGGGAAGATTGAATTAGAGGAAGTGAACCCGCATTTGCGTGGAGGGAGAGTGGAAAACCATTTAAGAAAAACCACCCCCAGTTCACCCGACCGAGATTCGAACCTTGATCTCCCCGTCCTCAGCAGTCGAGCTCAACACGACAGGCGCGTTAGCCAACTACGCCACCGAGGCGGGTAGTCAAATATTGAAGTAGGAAATTCTTGTGAATACATATTTTCAAAATTGTTATTTGCCTTTATTTAGCGAATCCTTGGTACAGGAATTAGGCCTACGAGTGATGACATCTTTATTGTCTACCGAAGGTGTCTAATGAGGTCACTATTTCTGCAACTTTATTCACATAAAGTTCTACTCCTATGTCGTACCATTTAAGAAGAAAATGAAATATCGTCCACAATTGGGCCACAGCAAGTTGTGACAGCTACGAGCCCATATTATCGCATTTGTCAGTTTCAGAAACTGGTTCAATAGGTTAAAAGACAGCGGTTTACCTGCGGCTGACATTAATCGTGTCCAAATCTTACAGATTTACAAATTCTAGGTGGCCATATAGCATAGTTATATTTGGTAGTTCTTATCTAAAAAGTATTTGGAAATCAAAAATTATATTAAGTTTATCATGTACAACAAAATCTTGAATAATTTAGTTTTTTTTAAAAGAGTCATATATTAATTGGGAGTTAGTGAATTCTAATCTCCTGTCCTAATGAAAATTTCGTACGATCTTGTTGCAGATCTATCCCAGTTCCTCGCCAACCAACAGGACAACAACAGGAAGTAACACTCTTGAACAAAGAGGAAGTAATCAGTCACCTGCTGGTCATTGACTCCCTTAGCGGACAGGTTCAGTTACTTTGATAAGAGTTACTCTTGCAGGCAAAGATAAATACAACTACTTCACTTCTAGTCTCGGAGAGATATGCGAGTAACGGCTCACTCATATAGATAATCATTCTTAACATTCATTTAGTTTTATTTCTTTGTGTTGTGCGTGCTAAATTTGGTTATTTGTAGTTTTCAAGTCAAAGTTTGAAAATAATAGGCCTATTTATGCAAACATTGAGAGAGTAAACATATCCAGCAATACTTGTCTTACAGACTGGCATAACCCAAATACGTCACACTCGGTTCTTGTGCCCCTATTCGCTGTCTGTCTGCAATAAAGACACACACAAGTGGAGTCACGTGGTTCAGACAATCACAGTCACATGGTTCAGATAATCACAGTCACATGGTTCAGACAATCACAGTCACATGATTCAGACAATCACAGTCACATGGTTCATACAAACACAGTCACATGGTTCCGACAATCACAGTCAAATGGTTCATACAAACACAGTCACATGATTCAGATAATCGCAGTCACATGGTTCAGACAATCACAGTCACATGGTTCAGATAATCACAGCCACATGGTTCAGACAATCACAGTCACATGATTCAGACAAACACAGTCACATGATTCAGATAATCGCAGTCACATGGTTCAGACAATCACAGCCACATGGTTCATACAAACACAGTCACATGATTCAGATAATCGCAGTCACATGGTTCAGACAATCACAGTCACATGATTCAGACAAACACAGTCACATGATTCAGATAATCGCAGTCACATGATTCAGACAATCACAGTCACATGGTTCAGATAATCACAGTCATATGGTTCAGATAATCACAGTCGCATGGTTCAGATAATCACAGTCACATGGTTCATATAATCACAGTCACATGGTTATACAATCACAGTCAAATGATTCAGATAATCGCAGTCACATGGTTCAAACATCACAATCGCATGGTTCAGACAATCACAGTCGCATGAATCAGATAATCACAGTCACATGATTCAAACATCACAATTGCATGGTTCAGATAATCACAGTCACATGGTTTAAACATCACAATCGCATGGTTCAGATAATCACAGTCACATAGTTCAAACATCACAATCGCATGGTTCAGATAATCACAGTCACATGATTCAGATAATCACAGTCACATGTTTCAGATAATCACAGTCACATGGTTCAAACATCACAATCGCATTGTTCAGATAATCACAGTCACATGATTCAGATAATCACAGTCACATGTTTCAGACAATCACAGTCACATGGTTCAGACATCAAAATCGCAAGGTTCAGACAATCAAACACAAATATAGGTGTACCACTGCATTCAAATAAAACACTTTTTACTTTTGTAAGATGAGAAGCAATAAATGCACAATTTATACCATTGAGTTTTATTTGTAAACTTATTTATGACTTGTATAGTGTCATATTGGTTTTAATTGCGTCCTTATTGAGTAAAATCAAACATAACACGCCTTGCGAGTGTTTTACAAGTTTGACAAATGTTGCCACAGGCTGTACACCAGCCATAAGGCACGTATTTTTTTAAACCTAACACACAATTCATTAATTAATTCATATTTATAATTATTTTAATTTGAACTCTTAAAATTAAGTTGTTATTGGAATATCCTGAGAGCGTGTCTTCTATTGAGGTATTAAGCTTTGATAACAACCAGCATTCAGGACTAGAGGCGCCACTATTTTAAAAGATGGAGGGATACATTACATAGTGGTAGAATAGAACATATATATATTTAACGTGCACTTTCTGAACCAACTGATAAACGATACATTCTTTGAGCGAGAGTGAAAGGGCTCTACCAATTTTGCCGGGAAAAGTATTTCCTCATACCTTCCAGGGTTCTTTTACACGTCCCAGTAAACAGGAGAACGACGTCTTCACTTCCTCCGAAGGAAGTTGTGCAACGGACTATTATCGCCCTTTAAAAATCTGCCGGTTCCAACTGGGTTTGAACCCGTGAACATCGGGTCCCAAGGCGAGCACTCTACCCCAAAACTACCAAGGTCAAAAATAAGTTAAAATTAATTATTTTAATTATAATTAAAAGGTAGAGAGGAACAGTTCCAGTAGCTCACATCAATGAGCGCGCCGACTAAGACATAATTCCCATCAAATCTATATTATAATTATTATTAATATTAGCACTGCGTCTTACTACCCATTCGGGTTATACGCACACTAATCTAGAGATGAGGAAGGTAGAATTTTGAGAAAATGTATCTGAATTTGTTTAAAGAGTAAACAACAATTGATTAAAAAAAGCCAAGCTCAAAGCTTTGGCTTGAGATATGAGCTGTGACGGGGAGGGGACGCTGTATCCAAGTGAAGAGTTCCGGAACAAGTGTGCAGTGAGTGTGCAGTGAAGGTAGAACACAAGGTTTATTACCTGGGCCAAGGTCCAACTCTCCTCCCACGCCATCTCAGCCAGGGCCCTGTTACCAGACCCAGAGGGGACTTAGGCCCCAGCCAGGTGTGTTGGGTCTTCAGACCCAGAGACACGGTACTGGAGAAGAGCGTCTGACGGGGGTCACTGACCCTTCTTGCTGGTCTCCACAGACCCATGACGCTCTGACACTCGGTCGTTGGAGGGCTATCAACACTCCAACATGCCCTACCTCTGGACCAGAATCTTGGATACTAACATAACGGGATGTACTAATATAAGCTATAGAACATGTTCCGGTGCTACCACAGTTTACGGCCGTCTTATTAGCTAAGAGTTTGTTAGTTGGTTTCCCAAGACCCGGTCATCACAATATACCAACTTTCCCCCAGCACCACGTCGACCGACTGCCGGCACCATCACACCAGGAGGTTTGGGGGAGGGGCTGCCGGCACCATCACAACAGAGGGGGAAAGGGGGAACAGTGCTGCTGGAAGGGAAGTGGCTCTATTCACTAGAAGGGCAGAGGGGGGGGGGATGGACACGCACCGGCTAACTAACAAATAACACTTGTGAATCATACTCTCACGAGCAAGATGATAAATAAACCCTGTCTGCTTCGAGAGCCGGGGGTGGGGGTTTTTATATCCGTCACAGCAGAGGATTTATCATTGGAACATTTTTGCTGGTAGTTGTTTTAACATGTGTGTAACCCTGACCACCCGACTTTTAGCTACCCGGTTATTGAAAACGCCCATCGTTTGTGCTGGTTAGTGCTCGATTTTCATTGTTAGTGCTGTAAATTAGAGGCACCCCCTAGCTGCTAAAGGCTATAAAAATACTAAATATTTAAACAACTCTAGAAGCTCTCAATGTGTTTTGTATAGTAACATAACCTCCTAGCTGCTGAGGGCAAGGAAATATTCTAGATATTAAACACCTCTAGAAGCTCTCTCAAACACTTTTAATGCTAACACAGCCCCTTAATTTTTACTCGTAACATTATTTTGATATTGTTTGAACCATAAATAAAGCCAAATATATTTTGTTCATTCGATTTCAAGGGGTTTTTAGCCCCCAACCCCAACCCCCTGACTACGGCCTTGCGTTTTTCTAGAAGGAACTGTACCCTTTATCGTTTCTCAATATTTTCAGTGATTAGTTCAAGCCTGTGTACATTAAATTTATAGGACCAAATGCCCAAATATAATTTAAAAAAATGAACGAGTAAGTATTGATTTTTAGCAAATACACGCATACATTCATTATACTTACAATTCTGGAAACTTTGTGGAAATTATCGAGCATTTATGTTAGCTCTAAAAGCCCAATTCTGATGTTTATTTCTTCTAACTGAAGTATTTTAGTTTGAGCTGTTGGACCACACAGAATATACTCGAGGGCCGCGGAATGGACAGCCCTGATTTAAATATTCCTATCTTTCAAAACCTC
This sequence comes from Timema monikensis, assembly GCA_902151445.1. Classification (NCBI taxonomy): domain Eukaryota; kingdom Metazoa; phylum Arthropoda; class Insecta; order Phasmatodea; family Timematidae; genus Timema; species Timema monikensis. The sequence continues at coordinate 7,040 of CABFVZ010001858.1, read as the reverse complement.
GCACCTCGATGGTTTCAGCTACCAGCTGCGAGTGCTACTAGTGAACATAAACTAAGCTTGCAATGTTGGTTTCAGCTTGCATTTAAGCAGAGTTTACACTATGTAGTATGTATCAATGCTATATAACCATCTAACTTTGCTATATAACATTTGCTATTGTTAGCATGTTCTAAGGAAATGTATAGCAGAGCACGTCTTTCTGCAACAAATCTAGTTGAGCTCAAAATGACGAGTAGAGAAGAGGAATTTCTCGTGGCTGCCTCAATATATTTATAAGATTTTATCAGGCCTTATCTTTTTACGACTTAAATGAACTTTTTTTTTTGGCTTCTCAAGGCGTAATACCGAGAATTATTGTACGTACCACTGGTGGTACGCATACCACAGTTTGGGAACCACTCTTCTAGTGGCATCCAAGATTTTACAAGGGATACACAATCTAATTGACAGGAATTAAGGTTGAACAATAAATAGATATACTAAATAAAAAACAGAAATAACAAAGTTTAAGGTTTACAATAATATTATAGTTTGTACTTTGAAGCCTTATGCACACAATTTGACTTTGCGGAATGTGAAGATTAGACTGTAGCTACAAGGGCTGAGCAGGTAGAAGTTTTCTAAAGGAGAAAACAGTTAAACATTTATTAGCAAAGGGTATTAAACAAGATACACATATAAATTATGATCAGTCTGCTTGAATGGGCCTTAAGATAATATCCTTTAAACATTTCAGATAATGATAATCAACAGTAAACTCTGTTGATAACAACGGTCGATGTCTAATAAACAGGTGTCAACATAACAGTACTATGGCTGGTCTCTTTCCCCTTCAGTACTGCCAGAGCATTCAATAGTACATTAAATTATAATAGTAATTACACCAAGAGCAACCAAAAAACAATAGAAGCTAAATAACAGGTGAAAGAATAGGGTATGATCCACGCGGGCCCCACTATGATTCTAGTGCAGCTCCCTGGTTTGAACACCGAGGCTAATACAGCACGAGAAGCGTGAGTACTTGGCCAAGATAAAATATCGATCTATATTATTTCTTATACCGGGTGGCCCTAGCCACCAATAGAAAATCGTGAATTAGTACCTCCACCTCCAATTTACACCACTAACGATGAAAATCGAGCACTAACCAGCACTAACGTAGCACAAACGATGGGCGTTTTAAAAATGGGTTATCTCTATATCTCCCTAGCCACCCATAAACAATCGTGGATAAGTGCCTCGTTTTATAGTGATCACAATATTATTTAAACAGCTTTTAAAGAAAAGAAAATATATATTGAAACCCTTTTTGAAATCAAAACACAATTAGAATCAGTTTTTTAGAACAAATTTTGTTTTCTAAAGAAGTTCATATACACTATTCCCCTTAAGAGGCCGTCTCAACCCCCGGATTAAGCGTGGGCTACGTATTAATACAGCTCTAACCAGTAGTTGTATCGTGGAGTCTTCATTAGAAAAAAATGGGATTGAGGCCACTTTCATTTTAACATATTAAATAAAATCACAGCAAAATTTAATAATTATTAATCATATTAAAATAAACAAACTAATTTACTGACCCGTTTTTCTATCGTCCTATGAATAATGCGGGAAATCACATTTCAAGGTTATTAATTCTTTGAAAGTGAAATGAGCTCTCGGAATTAGCCATTTTCCTCCGCCTTTGGAGATGTTATTTAGTGGTTGATGGTATCTGCAATAGGAAGATTCCAAGTGGCTCTTTCTCGGAAATATGGTCCTTTAAGTTCTAGAACAATAGTCGTGCAATTATTTACAATGCCGACTGCTGTTGGTCGACTCCCTGGAAATCTGACCACTCTTGACTAATCCTAGTTAACCCGGGCCACTGCGCTACGTGACTAGGTTCACTTGGATGTTGATTAATTGATCAATTAAGCACGTTAGTAAAATAACTTTTTGTGAGTTTCAGTACTTAAAACAGTGGTTCACAAAACCAGGGTAGCAACCCAAATGGAGATTAGGGGATGTATCTTTTAAAATTTGTCAAAAAGACTGAAATATTACAATTACTTATAACATGTCTTTAAAGTGGTGTATTTTAAAGAATCACTACCAGTCTAGCATTACAGACAGTGTTGAAACAAAGTTTAAAAACCTAATGTACACTGTATTTTGGAACCAGCTCAAAGTCAAGTCCATTCTCACTCGGGTAGTTGAAAATATTCTTTTTCTGTGAACAAGAATGTTTATATCTGGTAGCCACGGCTGTGGGGTTGGTATGCCAATCCTTCGACTACAACTCCTCTCTATTTTGTCTAATAGCTCCTTCATAAATGGCTAATTTATATTAATTAGTATTGACAAATTTACCGCAGTAGAATTCTCCAGTACAGTCGACTTTATGGGAATCTTCTTTGACAATGAGAATATATATTTAAATAAATTTGTCAATCCAAATTACAAATTGGGGTCCTGAGTAATAAATAAAGTATGAAATCTTGTCATAATACTCTAAGTTTTTGTTTTGAAGCTGGAGTCAGAGTCTGTACATTTGTACTGACTCCATAGCCCTTCTTGTAACGATAAATACTAAATCAAAGAATCGTTTGAATCTTCAGAATAATTTGCGTCGGACCTCGATACATCACTCAACTCCAAGAGCTCACCTTCTAAATGAAGCACCATCGCGGCTGTCACTGGAAACTATTCTTGTCACTCCCCAAACTTGGCAATGAACTCACATTTTAACGGGAATATATTTTTAAAATGTTTTACTTGTAAGAGAAAAGAATACTGAAATTGATTCAATTTAGCCAATAGCATTTATCAATAAAAAATAAACATTCAAAAGAATGAAACATCAGCAGAGAAGTTACTGGAATAGTCTCTTTTTGGTTACATACCTAACTTTGTAACAACATTACGTTTTCATTAAGAATTATACCTTACATTTTGTCTGATAAGTTATTGAAACTAATTTTTCGTTTTTTATTTCAAATAATTCAATTAAGTTAATTTGATAAATACAACTATGTAAATAATTGGCAATGGAAACTATATGTAATGACTCTTTGGGTCGCTAGGCTGGGAAATATTATATTTAAGGTTGTGATCAAAAGAGTTTGGATGATACTGATTCAAAGGCTCGAATGAACCATTTAAAATTTAATCTGTATGTATATTATTTTCTCCTCAAATTACACGGAATCTAACACAACAGTTTACTTGAATTATAAATGTTTAGTGTTTATATATAGAAAGAAAGCGAGAAAGTTAAAGAGAGACACACGCATAAGTAGACATGTGGACCTACCTTCAGGCTAATCTAGTTTTGAAAATTGAATTCAAAATGGGAATCCGAGATTAACTTTTCATAGTAAATAAGAACACGTTTTTATTCTTACACATACCAATTAATTTTAGGGTGGTTTACAAATATATTATTTTTGAAAACTAAATTTTGTTACAAAAATTTGAACACTTTTGTTTAGAATTTATATGTGAATAATAATTATTGTAATTAACAAGATTATGTGTTTTAGTTTACTTTAAACGTATGTTTGAAAACTATATTCGAGAACACAACACACAATATGAGAAAGTGTGTGTGATTGTGTCGTACCATTAATTTTTTTATATCACTTAGATGTCCCTAGAATCTTTTTAAGTGGTCAAAACCTAGAAAAATTTTGAAATTTGGATGTACCATGAAACTATTTATTGTTTGATGCCATATCATATTCCCGCTTCAAAGCTTATAATATCATGGAGGAGTGCAATGTTATTGTTGTTATACAATGTCAGGGAGAAGCAATGATTGAGGAACGGGACTTGTAGCGCAGAGAATACAATCCATACATTAGTATCCAGCCGGTCAGAACAAAGTTGAAAGTCCTCTGATACAATGCGCGCGTGCGGGACCGCAACACCTCTTAGGGCTGCGTGGCAGGCACGAGAACCATTGTTCGAGATGTTGATGGATAACTCCACTGTGTATGCATCACGTTTACTGCATTCTATTATTGCTATCGAATGATTTAAACTATGGAATAGTGAACAATAATGTTTCTAAATTATTAACGAATCATCATTCGATCATTTTATTTCTACAGTCACCAAGAGCAGGTTTTATTTTGTAGTCGAATGAAATTAATAATTTACATATTATTTGTCAAATGCTGATTGATAGTCAACCTTGCATGCGTCATATCTCTAGAGCAAACAAAGCTTGTTACCTAGATCTAAAATTAGAAGGGCCCAAATACACGAAAAGAAGATATATTCTAATGTTATTTAAAAAGGTAAATAAATAAATAGGAGTGAGCAGTGTGAGTGACTGTTTTGACAAATGCTGGGTACATAATACGTCCCCAGTACACGCAACTTAATTCTAGATGCGGAAAAACCTACGGTCTTCTTTCAAAAATATATAAATATTATATAGACAGGATAAAGTTGAAAACTAAAAAAAAGGTGCCTGGATAGTGTACTTTCCTAAACCTAGGGATAACATGGCTTAAATATAGTATTAATAGATTGCAAGTCATAAATAGCAAGTTTATTAAATGTATGCCAAATTTTAACAACATGCATATATTTAGAAGAAATTTAAACTTGTTCCGCATAGATACAATAAACAGCAATGGCCTTTGTTTACAATTCGTGAGAATCGCGAATCATTACATTAAGACCTTTCAAATGGGTCGGGTAAATAACTATCTTCAATAATATCAAATAGTAAGGAAAATCTCTAAATTATCCTCTATCATTGCTCACAATTTCCACAGAATTATATATTACTCTTAAAATCAAAAGTTTGTTTTAATCAAATATTGATTAGTCGTAATGAGCCAAAGTCCTACATTATATAGCGGACCATCATATCGAATATGAGCAACTATGAACATCGATATTTACAAAAGGGAAATATTTCATACAAATTTAAATGTTTTCATTTAAATACCATAGCAGTATTATGTAAAACAAAGTTAAGTCAATGTTTGAATATTCTGACACAATGTTATTAATGAGCTCTCCCAAGTAAATCATTACTAAATTAATTGTGAAATACAATTCTCAAGTTGAAGAATTATGGTAATATTCGAGCACCACGATGGGCGCTAATTGATGAATTTGGTTTATTTAGCTGATAATTGCCCCGTGATCGAGCACTAATTAAAACAGTACGGTGCCTTGATGATATAATTGGTATTTATAGCCCTGTGATTGAGCGCCAATTGTTGAACTATTGATAATAATACACAATTATTAGGTTAGATGTGATTTTATTTTAATGTCACTATTGTTTTGATCGTAAAACTGATCATGTTAATAATTTCTAACACGAACGTACGAAGCTAATGAGCCATTGCCCTTCTGACACTGTTATGATCTACTGCTGTTCAGTCAGTGCTCGTTTATTTCACCACGCCTAGTATATAACTAGCTTCGAAAGATCATTCTCGAAGGATTTGTAAAAAATTAAAAATATAACAAAAAAATATCTCGGTAGCAATAGAAGGCCCGAGAGCCGGAAGCTGCCTCAAAATTCCTTTTAAAATCTCTATTCGAACTTTCCAGAACAGGAAGTTATTATTTAAAAACCTTAAATTGTCATATTGACTCTACCAACGTCACGCACTCTGACGTCACTGCCAGTGATTCGTGCCTTCTTAGAAGAAGAAGTGCCTTAAGCGCCACATATTTTATTCGACTTGTTTTTTAGTGATTACAATTTTGTTTCTTTCGACTTGTTTGATAGTTATCACAATATTGTTTCATCCATCTTGTTTCATAATGATCACAATGTTGTTTCATTCATCCTGTTTTATAGTGATCACAATGTTATTTCATTAATATTGTTTTATATTGATCACAATCCAACCTCATGTAAATTAAACGGGGAATCGTTTTGAAAACATTGCAATAAGAAATTGTTTTGCCACTCAATATATCAGAATATAAATTGTTTTTCCACTAATATATCACAATATAAATTGTTTTGCCACTAATATATCACAATATAAATTGTTTTGCCACTCAATATATCACAATATAAATTGTTTTGCCACTCAATATATCACAATATAAATTGTTTTGCCACTCAATATATCACAATATAAATTGTCTTTCCACTCAATATATCACAATATAAATTGTTTTTCCACTCAATATATTACAATATAAATTGTTTTGCCACTCAATATATCACAATATTAATTGTTTTGCCACTCAATATATCACAATATAAATTATTTTTCCACTCAATATATCACACTATAAACTGTTTTTCCACTCAATATATCACAATATAAATTGTTTTTCCACTCAATATATCACAATATAAATTGATAAAATCATACAGTATAATCTATTCTCTGAGTCAATAAAAATAACGCTTCTTTTTGTTTGGCTATTCTCTTATCTTTGCGTCCACATGTTTGAGTTTTTTCCTTTTTATTGATATTGTTCCATTAATTTAATCAATTTTATGATCTAGATTAAAAAATATAATTATATTTGCTATATTTATTAATAAAATTGAAATTAAATAAATTATGGAATAAGACTATAAATTGGCTACCAAATAATAAACAGACAAATTGAAAATATCTTATTTGGATCAACATTTATTTATATTTGAGATTTACCAGAAGAAGTTCAATCTAAACGTCTCAATTATTTACTAGGAATCAGGGGTGGCTCGTCCCTGAGGCGCGCGCCCCCCAACCCCACGAATCCCCAGTTCCTTTTAAAGTTATTATTCGCACTCTCACGACAATTTTATCTTGCCGTAATAGTTTCAAGAAAATGTGTTTTTGGTTTAAGTAATAGCAGGCAATGTTTTTAAATGGCATGCGGTCGGGCGCGAGGCGGTCAGCGCCTGATATTGTGAAACCAAACCTTCCCTCCCCTTAACCGGTTGTCCACCTCCCGATATAGCTAGCTAGCATTGCTTTTATTCTTTTGGAGGCGCACTCCCTTACGTGCCCTAAGGTTGAAAGCTTGTGAAATGTGTATAGCGTGAACCAGCAATAGTTGTTGTCAGTCATCCTGCG
>CABFVZ010001857.1:119590-158237 GCA_902151445.1 Timema monikensis | reverse complement strand
AGTTTAACGTGGGATCCGAACCACGGTGGAGGCCTGGGCATTCCACACATTCACAAGTTGTGATTAATACACGTCTTGTCAGAGGTGAGGGAAGGGTTTGGTAATCAGATAAATCTTTGCCATGACCAGGGATTGAACCCCGGACCCCAGCACAGAAGTCCGACACCTTACCCCTAGACCACCAGGTCACCAATTACATTATTAGCTTTAGGGATGATGAAGGCTGAATTCAGAGGATGTGTACCCGCACTAATTTATGAAAGAGTGAGAAACCATTTTGGGAAAACCACCCTCAATGGACCTGACTGGGATTTGGACCCTCATCAATCAGCAGGCCAGTCTAACACAAGAGTGATGCCTTAGATGGTGGTTCCCAACTTTTTTTTTTTTTTTGCTTGCGTACTGTTTGGCAGCCTATTTCCATAAATCGTGCCCTTAATCTCTAGCAAAATGTTTAATTACTACAGTAGTAGTTATTTATGATTTATTTGTTGCAACTGAGAATAAATGGACTAATAATGGGATTAAAAAACAATGTGAAAATAAGCTAAATAAAGAGTGCAGATATTTTTACATTCAAAAAACAAAAGTTAAAAATAAAAACAAACACATTTAATCCATTATTTAATTTTTTAATAATCATTAAAACTTTTTTTATGTTTGAAATTTAAATCATTTTCTCACGGTCAAATATATTGTATATCGTTGAACTAATCCATAACTTTTGACTGAACTTTTGCCTTACACTGAAGGCATATGTAGCTCGTTTCAACACTAATAAAATATTTTCTTGTACACCTGAACGTCCGGGCATGTACCCCCGAACGTCCGGGCATGTACCCCCGAACGTCCGGGCACATACCCCACGTTAGGAATCGCTGCCTTAGACCATTCGACCACTGATGGTTATCTTTTTCTAGATGACACCAAATAACATACATTAAAAAACACTTTAAATACGTGTAGTTTGATCTTGTCTGAATACTTACATTAGTTAAGAGGGTAGTGTAAGGGATGTGAGGAAAGGTCAGCATTTTTGCATTTCCTTTAGCAAAACTTTTTTTTTTGCCAAAATAAATAAAATATTTTTCTATTAGTAATAGAGAGTTTATTTTTCTTCACATGGTGTTACAGATCTGTTTCCTGGGTGATTATAGACTAAATCCTTAGATACATTTACTTTAAAAATAGTATATTTATTGTTATTACTACTTGCCTCGGTGGCATAGTTACTTAACTAACAGTATATTTATTACTATTACTACCTGCCTCGGTGGCATAGTTACTTAGCAAACTTGCTAGTTTCATGTTGAGCTTGACTGCCGAGGACAGGTAGATCGAGGTTCGAATCTCGGTCGGGTGAACTAGGGGTGGTTTTTCCTAAATGGTTTTCCACTTTTCCCTTCATGCAAATATGAGTTCATTTCCTTTAAATTCAACCTCCCCAATTCCTAATCCATTAGAGTAATTAGTACTTAAGTGTATAACCCAGTGCTATATTAATAAAAATATTATTACCATTTAGCACTGTTTCCTTCTACCCATTCAGGTTATACACACACATGTACTACACTAATATGTTAGGAATGCATATTGTTAAATTTATAGGTTGATTATGGGTTATCAGGGAATGCCAGGCCGCCACCGTGGTTCGTGATTCCACGTTAAACTGTAGGTCCTTCATTTCATCTCACAATCACCCTACCATTACACATTAGCGTAAGTGTGTACAACCCGAATGGGCAGTAAGACGCGGTGCTAATAATAATAATAATAATAATGGGTTATCGAACAATACACAAATAATACTAGCATTTTTTAAACATCACATTTAGAAGTATTATTTTATTGGCTAACCCAAAAACACGCACTAAGAGTCCTAAAAGTTTTATTTCAATATTATATTCCAAGATAAACATGGTGATGTAGAACATGTACACATTAATTTTGAGTTTTAACTTTATAAAATATATATTTTACATTTGTTGCTGGTACAGGCAACTCTAAATGGAACTAACTTGACACCAAATCAGTGGCGTAGCATGGGGCAGTTGCCCCGAGCGCAAAATTCTTAGTGGCGTAGAATTTCAAAAGAAAAATCGCTTTTATGTCATCAATACTTTGAAACAAATAGTTAATTATTTTATTCCCACCTAAAATATTCATAATTTGCGACACCATTACAGACCAGCCTGTTCAAACAGTTGTTTCTTAGGTTTTCAAACCTTTCATTTTCACTGAAAAAAATTCAATCTTACTGAATAGTGTATACAATTATGAAAATATGGAGAAGGTAATAAAGTACGGCTTTTATTTAAAGTCTTGTAACCTGGACTATTTTTTGAAGTACAGCCTAATAGTTAAATAGGGTCAACATTTCAAATACCTTAACATTCTGGTTTTTTTTGGTACACCCAAGTGGTATAGGAGAACAAAGGATGTTTCTTGGATGTGAACAATTTAGTGGATTTGAGAAAAGGAGAATATTTTTGCTAGTAGATGTAAAATTATACTTGAGATATATATTGTAAAGTGGTTGGGGTTTTAGGCACTTTCCATTTATATAATATTGGTATGCCATTGTTTACTTGTTAATATGATCAAGATACTTGAGTACTAAATTTATAATACATTGTTTTCCAGTCATCTAGGCCTAATTTAAGCTCTATGTTAGGATCAAATGTTCTAATTAAATTTAAGTGTATGTTTTAATATTAACGATAAATTGTCTAAATCTTAATCAAAGTTATAAGCAATAGCTGTGTTAAATTTCAACTCATTAACTTCATTTTTTGGCCTCTAACTTTTAAATACAGTAGTTTTCAGTTTTGTAAAGTTCTTGTTGGAATATTAGCTTCATCTAAATTTATTACCTTTACTTTTCACTTTAAAGCACCGTGCTAGATTATTTATCTGAACACGGAAGCTGTGAGATGCACCTGTGGCCTCACAGTGGAAAGGGGAGGTTTGGCGCGAACAGATAGCCAATCAGCCATCTGATTTAGCGTCTGTGTTTGACCCTATGTGGAAGGGAAGCGTCAGACGCGACACTGGCCGGTTAGCATGTAAACAGATAAGACCTGTATTAAAAAGTTATTTTCGTAATGTGGGAATATAGGGTTTAGAGGTGGGTGGAAAGAGATGTAGACCAGGTGGCTAAATGACCACTACCTTAAATAATTCTCCGTATTCATGTACTAAGTTATTTGTTTCTCTATATTAAGTAACCTGTGTTACAAAATGTCTAATATTTATTAATATAAAACTTCAAATTCTACTCTAAATTCCTACTTATTTGATCGGCGCTGTTATCCACCCCCACCATTAATTTATTAAGCCCGAGATGCTCTACTAAACCACTGGCTGCAGCGGACCCATAATAAACATAAAGCTGATAAGAAGATGGAGTGAGCCGACTGGTTACAATACATCCTCTGCCCCATTCTTTATTTCCCCCACACTATCTCCCCCACATCATCAACCCTTTATGTCAACTTTCTATAAAAATGTTCATGTTGATATTTAAATGAAAAATTGACAAATTTTAACAACTATACATAAACCTTTGAGTGTTCATTGAGTAGTTAAAATGGTGTGTTAACAGAGATTGCTAGTGAAACTTCATACACAGTTGCTAGAGACTCGTACCCAATATGACGGTATAAAAGAAGATCTCCATGCTGTCTTACTGAAGCACTATGTGACAACGCCCGTACATATTCCTGAGATTAACACGGGATATGATGTCCAACCTAATATCGATCTTGTCAGACGCCGTTTGGAGTTTGACTCGGCGCAGTCTACACCCGACCTTCCTGATAAAGGTACATATGGAATTATTACATTGCTATTATAATAATTTAGTGTTTTAATGTGACACTTTCCATTGTTTGAATTTGTTTAACTTTTACAATATAATAAATAGTTTACATCTGTGGACATGTAAACTAAGGTGTCAAATGTTCTAGTTTGATGTTTCAGTGGTGAGAAGGTAGGTCTAAGGGTTCGAAACCTGGTCATGTGTACCAGGATTGCCACTCACAAGGAAAGAAATTTTTTGTGTCTGTAAAAAAACAAAGACAGCACATATATATATAAATAACAGAGAACAATAGGGGAAATCTGGAATAGTTGAGTTATTTAAAAACTGAGAAAAAATGAGGGAATCTCATCTCAGAAAAATTAGGCATTATATCAAAAGAAAAGAAACTTGTAATCTCTAGTTTGCTAATTCCTCTTCAATATTGTAAATGGCAATTGAGGAAACCAGAGATGAGACTGACACTTTTGTCAACATACTCGTCACTACAGGTCACAGATAATTAAAATTAGCTCAACAACTATGTTGGCCATTGACAGTCCTTCTATACTTATTAGTATACACTTATATAAATGGGTAAAACATGTTTGGGAGGAGGAAGGGGGGGGGATGATTGTCTGGAAAACTTTGAAAAATGAAGGCGTTTGATAAGTCAATTCCTGTGGCCATCCTGTAAATGTAAATTCGCCAAGTTTAACTGTCAAATTTTATTGGACAGGATTGCACTACCCAATAGCACGTTGTCTTGATCTAAATTACTTTAACCTCATCATAGAGTGATGCCATTTTAGAATGTGTGTTTGTAACCAAACAAAATATAATATTAAATTGCAATCTAAATAAAATTATGTTAGCAATATGCTTAATATTCATATGCATTGGTCTGGAAAAAAATATATTGGCTCTGAAAAACTTGTAAAAGTGTGAGCATTTTAAAATAAAGTTGCTAATTCCTCTTCAATATTGTAAATGGCAATTGAGGAAACCAGAGATGAGACTGACACTTTTGTCAACATACTCGTCACTACAGGTCACAGATAATTAAAATTAGCTCAACAACTATGTTGGCCATTGACAGTCCTTCTATACTTATTAGTATACACTTATATAAATGGGTAAAACATGTTTGGGAGGAGGAAGGGGGGGGGATGATTGTCTGGAAAACTTTGAAAAATGAAGGCGTTTGATAAGTCAATTCCTGTGGCCATCCTGTAAATGTAAATTCGCCAAGTTTAACTGTCAAATTTTATTGGACAGGATTGCACTACCCAATAGCACGTTGTCTTGATCTAAATTACTTTAACCTCATCATAGAGTGATGCCATTTTAGAATGTGTGTTTGTAACCAAACAAAATATAATATTAAATTGCAATCTAAATAAAATTATGTTAGCAATATGCTTAATATTCATATGCATTGGTCTGGAAAAAAATATATTGGCTCTGAAAAACTTGTAAAAGTGTGAGCATTTTAAAATAAAGTCTTGCTGAACAACCTGTAAAGTATCACATTATCCCTTCCTTACATCATTGAGGCATTTTTACTTGGAATTTGTGGTAACAATTTGGAGCATAACAGTATCTTCTTCTAGCGGTTATTGTTAAAAATTATCATCTACCTAAGATGTTTGAAAAAAAAAATGTTAACTCGGAGGTTTCTAGCTCACACAAATAATAACACATCCATAGATATAAAGTAATGTGTTGATTAATTGAATTAACTGGGTCTTGGGTTTCTCCAGTTAATCCACATCTATAAACCGGATACACACCATGTAAAATCAATTATTTTATGAAGATTAAAGTTCATGACAGAACTGGATTTACCGGAATGTACCCTTTTGTTATCACTAAGTACATTTCCCCAACACATCGCCGTACTAATACGTCACTACACGGTCACGTCACTTCGCTGACTGAGAAAATTCCACTAATTGAGCTTTGGTACTCTGTTATTTCTCCCCTTCCCTGTTCTATTTTTCACGCACGCTTAATGTGCAGGATTTCAAAACTGCTGTATCTTCCAGGGGGTTGCGAATCCAATTGTTATTTTGGACATAGCTGGGAAATATTCTCTGAAAGTTTTTCCAAGTCCCTTCAAGTGTTCTATAACCATGTTTTTAAGATTTTCGTCCAAAGAAAGCAAATTTTCCACCATGAAGTCGTAAAGGGTATAATTGCACTCCGTTTGATTGCTAACTAAACACTTTTCCCAAAGGTTAATTTTTTAATCGGTCGTCTCAGATATTGAGTTAGTGTCACTCCAGCATTTATCTTATTTAATGTCTAAAAATTTAGTTTAAAATTTATAGTAATGGTAGGTTAGTCAGGTTTCTACTGGCGTTCAAGCAGGTGATTTCAAATGGTTATATTATACCACTTTGCGGTTCAGTCTTGATGACAGGCAGTATAGCGGAGTATGTCACACTCCCTGGCTTGTATGACCATCTAATTGTAGGTTTTACAGGCAACCAGGAAAAGGTCAGTTTAGGGAATTCGTGGCCAACTTATTAGACCCAATTGGGTCCTTGCTAATTACGCTATGGTTACTCAGTTGTTTACCCGTTTGGGATTGTCAACTTGTGAGTCACTATTATACTTGTGACGTAGTCCACATCTGATAGCATATTTCTCGTGGCTGGCCCCCTTAAGGTGCCGCATGTCTGTATTTCTGAACTTTATTGCTTTGTTATTTTGTAAATCTTGCTTTTTAGTTCCCTGTCTGTTTGGAACTCAGGTTGTACTAATTGGTACCAAGCCTGTCTTGATTAATCCAAGGCAGGGATTCTTAACCTTTTTTGGTGAAGACCCAAAATCAACAAGTGATCAACTTGGTGACCATGGGTCTCTTTGAAGTTAAACAGTGAATGTAATAATTGAAAAAAGTGCGGCAATTATTTATTATTATGTAAAGCTGTAGTATTTTCTAATAAGCAATTATAAAATGTAATCAGAATGTAACAATAGAGTTAAGTGAATATTTCTAGTATTGAATCTAATAAATTAGATACCGTTATGTATGGTAACTCCATTAATATTATGATGTTAGGTAGGCCTACTCCCTATTGGGAACGCATGGGTATTAACATATTTTGACACAAATAATATTTAGTAATAATTGTAAATTCAAACCTTTTACAAAACAAAATTCCAAAAATATTCACATTATTTAGTGAAATCTTTGGCCTTGCACTGTTGCTGAAAGGTCTTCTAATCATGGTAATGTCTTTGAAAGGCTGAATCTCAAGACAGGCTCTGTTTGTAGCCTGCTTCTAATCTTAGTTTTCGTGACAGAAAGTGTAGAAAAGCCCGCTTCACATAGGTAGGTAGTCGAAAACGGAAGTAACACTTTCATAACTTTGTTCCCTAGAATAGGTTTTCTTTATTCAGTTTTATCCAAAATGAACATAGTGACTCAGTTTGTTTTTGGAAATTGTGACCCAAAGCTTCATCACTTTGAACTTCCATGAGCTCGTCCTGGAGATCAGCGATGTCTGAAAAATGTTCAGGCAATTCTTCACCGCCAATGTCAAATGGACTGTGCACCCAACTGTATCCAGCCATTACTTCTGGAATGTGGCGATCAAACTCAAGATTTAATTTCTGCAGCTGCCCAATTACTACATTTTTAACCTTTGCTAGCTCAGTGCTTTTGTCTTCCAGAAGCAGGTTTAAAGTCTGGAAAGAAGCCATCTTATTGTCTTCTGTTTTCTTTCTACATGGTTTCAACTTTCCTTTGAATGCTGTCAATTTCTCTGTTAGGCCAATGACAGTGTGACCTCAACCTTGCATTGAGGTGTTCAATTTACTAAGTTCCGCAAATATATCTGAAAGGTAGGCTAAATTCAATATCCACTTTTTGTTAGAGAACCGGGAAGTCAAAGGATTATTTTTTTCTGACAAAAATATTTCAATCTCCTTGCATAGGGATACAACTCTTTGAAGTATATTTCCTCGAGACAGCCACCTGACCTCAAAATGATACAACAAATGGGTGTGCTCAGAGCCCATTTCTAAGCACACCTGACTAAATATCCTGTTAAGTGACCTTGCTTTTATAAAATTGACAACATGAACAACCTCTTTCACAAACATATCCAAATCCTCCAAGTCCAGTATAGCATATGTAGGCTAAGAGTTGAGCGTTGTCACTTAAATAAGTTGTTTCATCCAGTTATAGACTAAACTGCCCACTAGTGTTGATGGCTGAAATCATTTGTCTTTTAATATCAATCAACACATCATGGATATATTTACGAATAGTATCATTTTACAGTGGTATTTGTTCAATTTTACTTACATATTCATTACCACAGGTTATGCGAACCAGGTCTATTTCTGCCGGTTTTACCAAATCCTTTCCAATTGTATGTGGTTTATTCTCTTTAGCAATACACCAAGCAACGTGGTAAAGCAAAAGTGGCTTGTTTGACAGAATAAACAGCCTTATTTCCAGTGTTGAGACGTTGTTACTTAAGCTGCTGTTATTTCTTTCATAGAAACTCCATTCTTTAGTAACTAAAGTACTAAGCTTAGTGTCAGGGTGGCTCTTTAGCTTGTTCTGCTATAAGCTACGGATACACTTGGCCGTTTCGCACCACACCGAATTTCTAGTAAGTGGCTACACTTGCCACACCATATTGAGTCAAATGTGAAGGAAGGATCAAAATGATGCGCATGAATGGCACTCCCGCAAGTAGTATTGTGGAAGTCATGGGAAAAAAACAAAATAATAAAAACAAGTTAACGTGAAGTTATTTTAATGAAACGTAGTTAAGTGGCGGGCAGCTCTTTATCAAATGATGTTTATTGAAACAGATCATATTATGGTGGAAAAGTTAGTTTGAAAGTTGCAAGGAAACTTCACATTTCACTATTTTTATACTAACCCGTTCAATTATTGCCATTTTAGTTATTTTAGTTTTACTAATCCCATTATTGTTTAGTTAAGTTGAAAAATGCCTTCTCTGTTGAATTAATATTATTGTTACAACACATTAAAATGTAGAACTTACCTGAAACATTCATTTGATTTCCTATTTCTTCCCAAATGTTTAATCTCCGCACATTGTTCATACACCTTGAGTCTGATTGATCATAGTCTTCTTTGTACGCTTGTACATAAATGATAAATATCTCGTCATCCATCTCTCTAGAATGCACTTTATTTTTAAATATTAAAACGCCAAAAAACTTAACCAACAGCTCACCACAATGATCCTACATGCCCTTTTCATGGTTGGTATGACAACACTGTTTGGGAACTACCGAACATTTACGGATACGCCCGATGTACTCTATATTCGGGAGCAAGTGGCTACACTATGCCATCCCGTTCCATACTGCACTGCAAAAGTGCAAATGAATGCTCTCTCGATGATTCATCCACACCTGTGTGGAGCAGAACCATGCGGACCAGTGTAGTGTAGCCACTTGCATTTAAAAACATGGGTAGCATTCATCTGGATTTGAGAGGTGCAGTGCGGAACGGTGTGGACCGGCCTAGTGTAGCCAAAGCTTTAGTGACTCATTGCTCAATCTGCAAAAAGTATCCTTGTTTTATTATTGTTTGTAAAACCGTGGTTCTGAAAAGATTTATAATTTCAAATTAAGTTCTTTAATAGACCCTTTTTAAAAATTTGATTAATTTTTTTGGCGGGGAAGCTATGGCAATCCATCCCGAAAGCCATAGTGACTCACGTCTGGGTAGCAACCCATAGGTTAAGAACCTCTGATCTAAGGCCAAGAATCCTAATCCGCCTCTTTCTACATTTTGTTGTCTAAGTGTCCCCTCTGGGTGGACTGCCCTAGTGCTACAAATTACTATTTGTAGCAAGTAAATGCTTCTAAGCTAGTGCTGTTAGCGCATTAACTCTTACTCTTAAAAGTAGGCCGAAACACTCTTAGTATGGATGTTAACTCTACCCTGGTATTCCTGTTAGTTAATTAGGTTTAGTTACTTCATGTACATTTCTTGGCCTTTTTCTGGCCAATTCTAAGTTTAACTGATTAAGGTTGGACAGAGTTAGGTTCTTTGACCATCACTTGTTTTAGAGAGAGTAAAGGTTCCACTTTTTGAGTGAGGAATTAATTAAGAAATCCAACCCAAGATTGATGGTGTTGGTGGATTATAAGAAACTTAGTAGGAGTTGCCATTTAGTTATCTAGTGTATTCTCTATCTGATTGTGTGAATGGCGATATATATATATATATTTTTTTGAGCACACATACCTCAGAAAGTGTGGATTGTCCTTGCGCATGCAAGGTTATGACTATTATATTATGTTTTTTATACAAATATTAAAATTATATATCAAACCGCATTTAACTCTTGTGTTTTTACCAAACATTGCTTCTCCTACGTTTGTATTGTTGTAAAAGTTAGTGACGCTTCTGGTACAGGCGTCGTTACACAGATTTAGTTCAGCCCATTGCATTTCCCTAGAAGTAATGTTCATTTAACTTAAATATATCTTCTTTGGTAGTTCTCTGTTCTAAAAATCTGCATAATAAGAGCTCTTCTTCTACATATTCCCCATTAAAATACCCGACTAAAAGTAACAAAATGGCTAAATTGGTTACATCAGCAGATTAGTCAAGCTGTATCACAAATAAAGGACTACTAACTCTTTCCAAAATTACATTTACGTAGTTTGCAAAGTTGTAAATCTGGCGGGAGACTATTGTTGGACAATTGTACTACATTGACCTTTTTGGTGAAAGATTTTCCAAACACATACTGCACTACATCACATAAGCACGGACACACTAGATCTTCTGTGATTGAATGTGGTTTTGCAATTTTAGCAATTCTTTAGCTAACACGATAAGACGCTTCAAGAGCATTCTCGCTGTCATTGTTTGCACCAGATACAAATGAAGTTAAATAATGTTTTCACTCATCAGCTTTTTGTGTAAAAAAATTCAACAGGTTTGTTTACATGTCTAGTTTCTAAATGGTGCCTAAGTAGAGAAGGTTTCAGACTACTGTTAGTAAGAATTTCACCCCAAACAACACACCGTGGTCGTGGACAATCCTTGTCACCTGTAGAAGTAAATCCAAAGTAATATAATTATAATCAAAAGTAATATAATTATAATCATACTTTCTTTTCTTTACACATGGCCGACCTTTGTTGGATTGACACACATCACTAGAAGTTGTATCACTCTGTCAACTTGACGCAGAATTAATCGCCAAATTTATTTAGCTGTGTTCCTATTTTAAACTACCACTTTTTAACCATGTATCCATTTCAAATGTAGATGAATACCAAGGTTGGTAAAAAGGAGGTTGCTTGAATCGAATGCGCATCATTCTGCACAGTCGTAGGCAAGCTATGTCAACCCTCAAGAATAAACACTTTGGTTTATTTTACCGAACTAGTTTTTAAAATATTGATTTTACTGTTAGGCGTTTATATCACAAAAGGCATTTCTTTTCTGTGTTTATTTTTATTCTAGTCATTTCCATTAGTTATTAAACTTTGCTTTCTGTGAATAGTAGATCTTTTTATTTATTACATTGTGATGATGTTAATTTATTTTAATTTGATTATTCTAAATAGTAAATTAACTCTAATGCGTTAGCTTATTGTTTAGGTGAATAGTTGTAAACCAGTTTGTAGTTTCTTAATGAATAACTACCTTTCAATTAAACTAGTTCAAATGATTGCTTTAATGTTAATATGGCGTGAGATAAAAAAAAAAGATTGAAACAATCACCACCTTGGTTTGGTTTTTTTTCCTCTTAGTCTCTAAAGATTTGAACTTTACAGGCAACCCTTCCTTCACCTCTGACAATACGTGTATTAATCACAACTTGTGAATGTGTGGAATGCCAGGCCTCCACCGTGGTTCGGATTCCACGTTAAACTGTAGCTCCTCCATTTCATCTCACAATCACCCTACCATTACACATTAGCGTAAGTGCGTATAACCCGAACGGGTAGTAAGACGCGGTGATAATAGTAATAATAATAATAATAATGATAATGATAATGATAATGACGATAAAGATAATGATGATGATAATAATGACAATAATGATAATAATGATGATGATAATTTTACAGGCTTACTCTACTCAGTAGGCATATAGGAATAATAAATACATCTATACTTTCTCTAAAAGTTATTCTTTACAAGGGTTTCTGGGGGTTAAGCTAGTTGTGTTTGTCAAAATGGTGGTTTAATAATAATTTCAAATGCATACACTAATCTACAGTAGTGATTATATGGATTATTTCTTTTAGGAAATATGTATACATTTACCTACTAATAAAGTCTCCGCCAATGTGGGACTTAAAGCGATATCCTGACTCTTGATTTTTTTTATGTTAAATATATTCATTGCCAAAAAAAGAACCTTTACTGTTTCTAATACAACACAAATACTTTTGATATCACACAACTAATTAATCAAAACAAAATATTGGTCACAACAGTACATCTCATGGAAACGATGAAATGTTATGTAACTAATTCATTTCATCAAAGGGTGTGTAATCTAATCAAAGTCTTTAATGGAGCTCTTTCAAGATTTGAATAAAAGCATAACTTTCTTAATCCTTTAACTCATATTCTTAATCAAGATGCACTGGGCAATCTATTGTCTTTGAATAAAATCGATAAATGATCATCCCTCTGCTTTGATTACACTTGACTGTTTGTGCACTTTGTTTGTCAAAGGACGATCATTACAAGGGAAGTGATGACCTTGAAAGAAGTGCACTTCAGTATTTAGCAGGATGGGTTTAGAAAAAACACAACAAAGAATTCCCGCATCTTGGTAACTACACCTACAAACATGATCCTGCATCTAAAACACCTTTCTGGACTAGGAATTTGTCTTTGGTCTGCCAAGTGACAAACCAAATAATTAAAGCTGTAAAAAATGTTATGAAAGCATCGTGGTGTGGGACTTATTAAAGTACCCTTAGTAAAAAAAATTAGTGAAAAATCTTCCAGAATATTACAAGTGTATGCAACCCAATAAACTGTAAAAACAACTTTTGATCACAGAACATTCATAGTAATGAAAGTTCTTAATACCTATTCACAGAGATTCAAAAATTGTTATAAAAATGATTAATTCTGAAAAAACTTTAAAAAGTACATAATGATTTAAAGTCAAAATAATTCGAATTTTAATATAAGTTCAACTACTGTTAATACTTTATTAGTTTCATTTTAAAACAGTAAAATATATTTTAACAGAATTAAATGGGATTGAAAATATAAACACGTACTGATATCAGACTCAAAAGTAACCTAACTACATACATTCATATTTTACATATTAATGCATATTTGGTTTATAGAGGCACGGAACTATTATAATTAAGTTTTAATCAGACATTTACATCAGTTATGAAGTCAATAACATGAATTAAATAGTCAGAAACCTTAGTTTAGTCAGTAGTATGTCTGCCTAGTGAGTTAAAGGTCCCGAATTTAATTTCCACCATGAGCACAAGATATATCATTGTTTATATGGGGGTTTCATATTTCACAGTGAATAATTAACGTTTGAGGGCTGGGTGTTGTGTCTATTCTATTTTCAAGTTTTTTTTATCATGTGCTGATATAATCAGTCAGTTAAGAAAGTGTGGGTTGGATACCTCAAATAACTAATTAATTTATTGTTACTAATATTATTTTTTTATAATATTATTCAATCCTAATATTATACAAACATACAATTACTTTTGAGACCTGCCTCGGTGGCGTAGTTGGCTAACGCACTAGTTTCGTGTTGAGCTAGACTGCTGAGATTGGGGAGATCAAAGTTTGAATCTTAGTCAGGTGAACTGGGGGTGGTTTTTGTTAAATGGTTTTCCCCTCTCTCTCCACGCAAATGTGGATTCACTTCCTCTAAATTCAGCTTTCCCAATTCCTAACCCATTAGCATAAATAGTACTTAAGCGTATAACCCGAATGGGTAATAAGGTGCGGTGCTAAATAAATTATTCATGCGCAACAAAAGACTTGTCTATACTACAAGACATGCAGTGTGTGGTGCAATACTGGAAATACCCAATAGGGAAGGGAAAAGAAAGAAATCTCCCTCGTTATGTGCCAACAAAACAGACACGATCCTATCTGGGGGTGGTCACAGCTAATGGTCAAGCTCTCACTGTAGTGTGATTTGGGAAGAGTTACTGTGTCACGTCCATTGCAGGGAAAAAGAACCCCTCCTTCAATGTGGTGGAAAGTGGGTTGGAACAACATGTAGGAAATTCCCTTATATGTGCTCAACTTAAAATAATTTGACTCTACCTTAAGTTGTGGAAAGCGAAAACGTTGGGTTGGAAAGCTTAACAAATTATTTACGGGGGAGTAGAAAAATTTACCATAGGTTTCTGAATAGATAATGGGCAGAAAACTCATCAAGTTTAGATAATAGAATCTTGTAAAGGTGCCTCACAAAATTTCATTAACTTTTCCTAAAAAATAAAAATACACCACTACAGAAATATTTGGGCAAACTTCAGTTTTGGAACTGCTGGTCTACACAAAATAAACAAGTTTACAAGCAGCTGCAACTAAAACAAACGCGCTCCTATCCTCACCTGTGTAGGCTCTTTATCTCTAAAGTGCACCAATGCCTATTGTATACCACAAGAATGACATAAAACATTGACAAATTAGTTTTTGCCTCCATGTTTACATTCACGTGATTGATGTTTTGGATTGGTTGTTTGTCTCTCTACTGTAATTTATTTATATAATTGTAGTAATTTACATGCATTGTGTTACAGGAAAAGATGATAATTCGGGAGAGTTAATTTCTCTTCAAAATGAAGTAACTCTTCTGCGAAATGAGAATAGCTCTCTACGAAATGAGAATACCACTCTACGGAATACAGTAGTTGTGCTAGACAGTAAAGTTTTTGGTGCATTGGCAAGAATCAGAGTCTACTACATGGAACTTGTTGGAAGGTAAGACTTTTATTGTTATAATATAGAATAGCAACAAAACTCAAACTAGTTATCAAGTAACTAATACTCCCTTCAAACACTTGGTGGGGACTTAGGGAACACGAGATAAGGTATTGTTTTTCAGTTTTTATAGCAAAATAATTGTTTGCTAAAATAAATAAAAATATTGCTTCAATACAAATATAGAGTTTAATTTTCTGCACATGATATCAACAGTTCTTGAATATCTATCACAAACCTGCAGCATTAGATGACAAACTTTTCAAATGAATAAAAAAAAGTTGTCACTAAATTTCAGGACACCCTTAACAGATACTTTGTTTGTACTGAAGCAATATTTGATTTCTTTTGAGCAAAAAAAGTTTTGTTATAAAAACTACAAACTGTAAGAGCATAATTATTTTAAGGTTTATTCTGGCAGGAGGTTAACCCACCTTATACATTTCCTTGGAAGTCAGGAGTATTGGGTTGCCTTCCTGCTGAGAACAGCATATAGCTCATAGAGCTTCATCCTGTTGACGAGCGAGCACGGTGCGACCTATGGACCTGCTGACTTGTGTGAATCGAGATCAGATGTTGTGTGTGAGAAGAACACACGTTGGTGGTTGAATGTTGGAAGCCATGCTGGACGCATGTGTGGGAGGTTGCGTTAGATGAGCGAAGATGTAGTCGAGGGCTCACCCCGGCCTGAGGGTCGATACCGGGTCTCTAGGTAGTTTTCACGAGTCCCGTCATTGCGCGTGCTCCCTCGTCACGGGGAATTACCTCTTTTTTATGTAGTAGCTTAGTATCTATCTAGAGTAATAAACTGATCTTCTGGGACTAACTTGCTAGCCTCATTCCCCACGAACTATCCATCCCAACCCCTACCGCTCGGGGTCCATCCTGCCCATGTAACCCCCTAGGGTGTTCCGGTAGTATAGTAGTTAGGGTTGGCTACCGGGCACCCAAATAATAGGGACGTTACAAAACACACTTACCTTTTCTTGCGTCCGCTATATCCCCCATTAATGTAACCTAACTAGAGCTTATTAATAGTATTTTATTATTCATAAGCAAAACTTATAAAATAAATATAAATTTCATATTGAACAATGGCTTTTGAGGATACTATTCTAAAACACATTGTTACACAGTTTACTTAGGTAAAATATAAATGTAATATTTATAAGAGACTGATGGTCTAGTGAGTGTAGTCCAAAACCATAGTCACAACATTTTTTAGCTCTCACTACATGTTTTCTAGCTTATACAACATTCTTATGTAGGTAATTATAGTTTGAGTTTTTTTTAACTCTTATGTTCTGACAAGGAATGTGTGTCGTGAGTCGTAACATGTTCACAGATTATTGATAAATTATATTAATATTACACATCCCATTCATGTGGGTTGGATATATACTGTAGTAGGTACAAGTAAAAGGGAAAGGAACATATAATCATCATCATCAACAACAATTGTTTCCAGCCGGTGGCCGTGTCACTTTAGTAAAACTCCTCCATTTTACTCTATCCTTCCAACATTCTTCCTGCTTTAATTTCGTCAATTCTTCTCTTATCACTTGAACATGTTCTGTTATTTGCTTCATGCTTCAACCATCTCTTTATTGACCTCCCGTGCCGTCGTTTTCCTACATACTTCATTTCCAACATTTTCTTTAGCATCCTCTCTTTTTCCATCCTCTTTACGTGCCCATACCATCTCAGTCTTGTTTCCTCTACTATCTCATGTTCTCCCTGTACCCCCATTATTTCCAGGATAACTTAATTCCTAATCTTGTTTCTCCTGGTGACAGCTAACATGCTCCTCATAAACTTCATTCCCATGGCCTCCACTTCCCTAGTCTCTCTTACAGTCACTGTCCATGTTTCTGCTGCATATGTGACAATAGGTACAAAGTACGCCCTGTACAACACTTCCTTACACTTAATGGGCACTTCTCTTCTCCATAACAGGTCACTTATGTACCCATAGAACAACTCTCCCAGCTGTCCTTTTCTCATTAAATCCTTTCTACTTGCACCTTTCTGCTCATTCACACTTCCAAGATATTTTATTTTCTGTACTTTTATCGGCTCTACTTCATCCAACCTAATAGTTTTATTTCCTCATTCCATTCTTGTAGTTGTTCCTGTACTTACTCTTCTTTCTTCCTTTATACCATCAAGTCATCAGCAAACATTATGGTTTTCATTCTTTCCTCCCTGAGTTTTCCTGCCACTTTGTTATGACCATTTCCATTAACATTACAAATAGTAATGGTGAAAGGGCACTTCCCTGCTTCACTCCATCTTTTATTTGGAGCCACCCCGTCCTTCCATTCTCCGTTTTAACACAGTTCCTGTTATTCTCATAGGATAGGAACAAATAAAAGGTACAAACACATGATAGCTTTTACAACAAAGGATGCTGGACAGCTACGGTGGCTCGGCTGTTCTGGTTTGGGGCGGTCACATGAATGGTCGCATAACAATTGTTTATTGGGTATCCTTGGTTTTGTTTGTAGTATATGCATTTCAACACAAGTCTATCAGTGTTTTGAAATACACCAGTTGCAAGCAGGAGATTGGCTACCCAACCTGGCTGTGCCACCTGTTTGAAAGAGCTATTAAATTGTCTTATGTTATGAAGGAGCAATATTGTTTTAACCCTAACCCTCTCCTTCCCACCTTCACCCTTCCTCCCACCGCATCTTACGTTGCCGGGGCCAGCACCCTACTGCCCTACCTCGAGACTTCATGTTCCACCGCGACTCAGGTTTCTGTGACTTCCTAATGTTCCACCGTGACTCACTTTGCCGGGTCACACTCACAGACATTTCTCCTACCCTTACCCACACATGTCTGAACACA
Source organism: Timema monikensis (assembly GCA_902151445.1). Lineage (NCBI taxonomy): Eukaryota > Metazoa > Arthropoda > Insecta > Phasmatodea > Timematidae > Timema > Timema monikensis. The sequence continues at coordinate 140,619 of CABFVZ010001857.1, read as the reverse complement.
ATGTCGTCGTCGCACCTTCAACCAGTTACCCCCGAAGCTGCAGCGAGGGATAACATTTCTGGCGCCTGACGTGGGACGACTCAAGACACAGGACAGATGTCCAACAGACCAACTACATGACCCCAGAACACCACACAACACTTCCGGGAGTGAACAAATCCTTGTGGCGCCTAAACATCCTCAACAAAGAAGCCAAGACAACCTCACCAAAGAAGATAATATGGCTTTGACCAGAAGTCAAAAGTGTTCCAACCCATCGTGTACCCCAGGAGGGGACCAACACTATGTAAACGGCACCTCCTGTCAAAAACACTATCATCACCTATCACGAACCAGCCTTTCGTTGCACTACTTGTGTTGAGTCACCGGTGGAAATACGTTATTGTCCAGGGTTAACCGGTACCGGGAAAGATGGCAGGGATATTATCTGCAATGACTGTCGACGATGCTACAACTACCAGTGCCTGGGTTGGAAAGATGAGCTTAAGAGACCTTGGTGGCCTCTTCTTCCAATGTCCACCATGCCAATGGTCCAGCTCCTCCACCCGACTGCCATCATACCATTCCCACCTACCAATGTCCATGTCCAAGCCCCTACCTCCTACCAACCCTACCATACTTTCACGGTCCAGGGCATGAAGACCCTACTACCTTCACTCAACGTTGTTAGCTCCAGCTCAGAACCGCTCGAGTAGACCCGCTAGAATGGGTACCTACCATCCAACGGCAATTCAAGGACACCACCGCCCAGTGGTGGAAACTTTACAGGGAATATATTACTACTTGGAAAGAATTCAAACAACGTCTAATGCATCGCTTTGCCAGTACAACCATCATAGCCTCTCTCCACGTGGAACTTTATGGGCAGGAACAAACACAGACCGAGCCTGTTGAGATATTCTTATGACACAAGGTACAGCTGTATCAACCCTTAGTCTCTACCGTCCCATTGACAGAGATAATCCCTATGTTAATTGAACTAGTCCGACCGGGACTAAAACCTTTTCTTCGAGCTCCACACCCACAAGAGTTGGAAGAACTGATCACTAGGGCCGTATCTGTGGAATGAGACATGGCTAATAATCCTGCAACAATGACAATATGCCCCATCAAGACCCCAGCACTGACATCTCAACCATGACCTCCAAGATGCTACCACTACCCAGGGTACCATTTTCACTATGACTGTCTAGTGCTAAACCAATATCAGCAAAAGAAGGAAAGACCGGGAAACGCCAGAGGACAGCAGGGCCCAACCTATGGGAGGCAGTAACCGGGGCCACCACAAGTAATAAACATCCCGACCATTTCCCAGAGTTCTATGTGAAGCTCCTCATGGTCCTTTTCTGGCACTATTAGATACTGGGGCTACTGCTAATTTCATCCAATACCAACACCTCACCCCTACAAACCTGAAGAAGTTTATCCCCTTCCCCACACCCATCCACCTAACCAAGGTTTGGAGTGACCTCGCCATCCAAGGCCAGATAACCTTACCCCTAACCATGCAAACGCTAGAAATCAACGTCATGTTCCTGGTGTCCAATGCGCTCCACTGATTTTGGGATAACCATGTTTCACGAAACATAGGGTGATCCTGAACTACAAGAACAGCCGAGTACTATATGGTAACCATAAGCGCCATACTCTGTACTGGACTCCAAGACATAATGGTGATCCCCCTTCAGTTCCTCAGGACAAATTCAGGCAACAAGCCCCAATAGAACATCAAGAACAACTCCTCGGGCTACTGTAACAACACCAAGAAGTCTTCCACACTTAACGACCTCTACGTAGAACACGCAGCATCAACCATCAAATTTGACTTAAAGACAACGAGAAACTCAGCCATGGAGCCGCCCAAAGAGAAGAACGGGCGCGAGGAAATCAAGTGGCATATCAACAAAGGTACAGCCAACCATCATGGAATGCCAAACCCTTCCAGAATGGTGATCTAGTGCTAGATTGAACCCACCCCCTCCTTAACACTACAGAAGTCTACTACGCCGGTTTTACCCCCAAATGGGAAGGACCTTACCCGGTGAACAAACAAAGAGGAGGGGTCTACTGGGCTACTTACCCAAATGGGCAATCAAGAAAGATACATAGGAGACAACTACGTTCTTCACCCCTGGTGAGAATATCAGGGAACAACATCTACAAGAACGACCCACAATAAAGAACCCCGAACCCACTACCTCCTAGGACACAAAAGAGCCGGACCCTCCCCTATGAAGTAGTGCAGAATAAAGTATCCGACTTCGACCTGGACAACTTCCAATCCCGTCAAAACATTGAGAGACCAAAGATCACAGTGTGCGGTTACCCCACCTGGTGCATGATGCAAACATCACAGTGTGTGTGGTCACACAAACCCAGTGTGGTAAACAAACACTACAGTGTGTGGTTACGCCAACCCTGTGCGTGAACACAAACCTCACAGTGTGTGGTCACACCAATCCACTGCAGGACGCAAACAACACAGTGGGTGGTTACACCGACACAGTGCGGGACGCAAACATCATGGTGCGCGGTAACACAACCCAGTGGGTGAGGCAAACATCATGGTCCATGGGTACACCCCCTCAGTAAAACACTGTCCAAATGTGGCCCTGAAAAAGGCCGGTTATTTGTTGTATATACATGGGTCTAGAAAGAGCCTATTATGTGTTGTATTTTGGTGGCCTTAGAAAGGACTGATTATGTGTTGTATTTTGGTGGCCCTGTCAGGTATTTGTTGGCCCTAGAAAGGGCAGTATTGTTTTAAATTTAGATATTGTATATTTCCTTTATTATGTTTGCTTGTGATAGATGGTGTTTATAGGAACTATTGCAATCAATCTATGTAAAAACTATTATGAAACTACCTCTAAGAATGCATATTTAAGTAATTTGTTGATTTAGAGATAAGAAATAATATGTGATTACTAGGGTAAGCTTTGTATAATATGATATAATAATAATAATAATAATAATAATAATAATAATAATAATAATAATAATAATTAGCACCGCGTCTTACTACCCGTTCGGGTTATACGCTTTAAGTACTAATTACGCTAATGAATTAGGAATTGGGAAGGTTTAATTAGAGGAAGTGAACCCGCATTTGCGTGGAAGTAGAGTGGAAAACCATTTAGGAAAAACCACCCCCAGTTCACCCGACCGAGATTCGAACCTCGATCTCCCCGTCCTCAGCAGTCGAGCTAAACGCGACAAGCGCGTTAGCCAACTACGCCACCGAGGCGGGTAATCTGACACCTTAATATAATGTAGAAATACTTCTTTATGTAAACCAGGGGTCACCAGTGTGCAAGTGCACAAGTCAGTGTGGTGGATTGTTGTGCCTCACTGTTCAGTCGGCCCTTGTATCTTTCCTCTGCACTTGCACCAGCCGCGCCAATCACCCTCTCTACTGCCTGGACCCGCTCCACAGTCCATTTTCTCTGAGCCGTCCATGACGAGGGTTCTTAATAAGGTGGTTCCTAGGTCAGAAGCAAGTTGGAGATTGGCTACCCAACCCGGATGTGCCACCTGTTTGAAAGAACTATTAAATTGTCTTTGTTACGAAAGAGCAATATTGTTTTAACTCACGCTCGTCCCACCCTCACCCTACCTCCAACCTCGACTCACGTTGCCGGGACTTCTTCATATTCCACCGCGACTCACGTTGCCAGGACATCCTTCTGTTCAACCGCGACTCAAGTTGCCGAGACAATCACCCTACCTCCCACTGTGACTCATGTTGCCAGGACACTCTCACCAACATTTTTCCTACCCCTACCCACACGTGTCTGAACACAATATCGCCGTCGTCGCGACATAGACCAGTCACCCCCGAAGCTGCAGCAAGGGATAACAGTTCCATACTCTCAGAAACAACACATTTGTTTGCTGCTTATATATTCTTTGTTGAGCTTCATGTAATATTCATAATTTAATTTAAGATTTATATTGTTGCTTCTTTTCATTCATTATCTCACACTGTGTCACCAATTAAGTAATACTGCAGGGTGAAAATTTTCACCCTCCTGTGATGCGCACGGATGCGTGTCTTGAATCGTTGCTTCCCCTTCACTCTAATATGTAGAGGAGGTAATGATTACTAGTACAAGGTAAATACATGATAAGGAAATAAGAGGGATCATGTTGCTGAAACATAGAATAATACTTAGGTAACAGAAATAAATGTATTGTAACAAAAAATAAGAAGAGGTAGTGGTTTACAGTAGAAGAACAAGATTTAAGTTAAATATCGGGTACAGTATATACTGTCAGAAATATCAGTTTGGAGTATCAAAATTCAAAACAAAAGGAAAACGACACCTTTAGATTGAACATATGGTAGGATTTAACAACTCCAGAAATATAGGACCTTGTCGTAGCTCAGGAGAATAAGTGTGTAAAACAACAGAGTAATGGTTAAAAGGGGAGTTAAGTAGAAAGAGCACTTGCACCAGACTACAGCCAGAAGGGTCCAAACATAAAACATAGCGAAAGAGTAACTAATAAATAACACTACTGTAAATCCTATAGTTTTAGAGTTACTAGGTTAAATATGGGTCAAGCCAGCTAGCTTGAGTTAAATTATAGAAAAGTCCCATGGATACACTAAATAATGAACAGTAAATGGACGATCTATTATATACATACATATCGTCACCCGAGAATGCAAGTGTTCTATGTCCAATTTTTCACTTTTGTGTTAAAAAGCATTGAAGTTTGAACTTGTGTATAAGAACAATGTTAGTAGATGACAACTCGAGCTTGTATCTTCTTAAGTAATTATATAGTAATCTAAATTTCACCGCAGGTTAGTCATATACATTCTAAATAAATGTAAATACCAAATATCTCAAATTTTACAATTTTGGAGATAGAACACTTGCATTCTCAGGTGACGATATGGCTAACAGTCAGGCATGTGGTACTATGGCCGGTATTTTCCCTGTGGGTACTGCCGGAGCACTCAATAGTACATGTAAACAATTACCCATACCCTGAGGTTTACAACAAAGCTAGTACAATCTAACATTAAATACATAGCCAAACAAGCGCCACAAGGGGTGAAAGGAAATACTATCTGTGTGGGCAACTATATGAAACTAGCCATGTTCCGCACTTTGTGCACCCTAAATAGTAGCACACAAAAGGTGCCAAAAAGAATGTAGTGTGACACTGACCTAACTAGGTCCTAGAAAAAAGGCGTAGACAAACTGCTTGTAGCCATACAAATATGGAACATCAGGGTGTCTACCATCCGGGAAAATCAGGGAAAACGGGAATTTGAAGTGATCGGGTGAAAATGGGAATAAGTCGGGAATTTGGTAAATTACAATAAAAATCTGTGAAAATGTGTTTTTACTCAAAATATGAAATATAATACTCACTAAAACAGTAAATAATGTTATTAAAACTAGTTTTTTGTTTGTAGCTGTGTAATATATTTTATAATTCCTAGTAAACAATGTTAATACAAATTTAAAAAAATAAATGCTTATTTAAATTTTAAAACTTATTATTATTATTCATAAAAAAGATTACCCAATAGAAAAATGAGGGCAAAGAGGGGGGAGGGGGAGTTCGAAGGATGTGACATAATTTTTAGTCAAGAATTTTAGGAAATGATCAGGGGAAATCAGGGAAAAAGTCAGGAATTTCATTGGTCAAGTTGAGTAGACACCATGAACATGTCGTTTAGGGTGTTATGAAACATTACTGTGCCCTAAGCACTCAGAATAGTTAAATGAATACATCGATTAGAAAAACTTGACCACCTGGTCCTCCTTATATTTAGAGCTTAAAGCCCCCGTATTTAAGCTATGTCAAATGGACATAAGAAAAATATAACCAAACTATCTGACGATAGGTATTAACCAATTAGTTTCTTTGGCTAAATAAAACATGTCTGAAGGACATACAACATAATCAGTAATTCAGACTAAAAATCAAACATGTCTGAAGGACATAAAAAACTACTACTTCGACCTCCTCTATCGCTTTCCAAACTTTATATCTGTCCACGGTATCATATGCCATAAATACCATTACCCATTCTTTCCCATATTCATACCTTCTTTTTATCAACTGTCGTATAGCAAAGATTAAGTCTTTTATAGACCTCTGTTGCCTAAAATTGTGCTATTCCTCTTTCCACCTTCCTTTCATTTTATTTCTTATTCTCTTTTCCATATCTTTTCATATATTTTTGTGTAGTGGCATATCAGTGTTATCCCCTTGAAATTTGTTCACCTCTTGCTGTCTCCTTTCTTGAAAATAGTTATTATAACTTCCTTTATTCAGTCTTCCATAATCTTGTTCTTATTCCAAACCACTTTCGGCATCCTGTATAACCATTGTATTCTTACTTCACCTGCAACTCCATTTCCACTGTCAGTTGATTCACACCTGGTGCTTTTCCTTGTTTCTTTAATGCATCCACCACCTCTTTCCATGTGGGACTTCTTACCTCCTCTTCTGCTATTTCTTCCTGCTCCTCTGTTTCATTATAATCCTTTTCTTCTTCCAGGTTGAATACCTTCTCAAAATATTGTTCTTCCTTCTTCATCCATCATTCTTATTTCTTGTCTTTTCTCTCTCCTTTTTCTTACTTGGCTATATAACACCTTCTTACTTCCATCCATGTCCCGTTTCAGCATTTCTGTCCATTTTTGCATCTAATTCTACCTGGGTTTCCGTACAACTGGCTTCGCTCTTTTCTTGCTTTCCCCATATTCTTCCTATGGTTCCTTATTCATATTCTTAAAACTCCTTTTGAATGTTTTATTCTCCCCCTCTGCTTCCTTCACCTTGTCGTTCCACCAGGGTGTCTCCTTCCACTTCCTTTTATTACTTGTCCTTACACATACCTCCTCTGCGGCTCTCACCAAACTGTTCTTAAACCTTTCTCATTCAACCTCTACACTTAACATTATTACCTTGATGTTAACGGTCTGTCGTTTCATTTCTTCATCCTACTTTTGCTCCCCATAGACACCACGTGCAAATTGAATATAAAATCTGTGATATAAATGTAACACTCATGATGTGTAACTCCCGAAGCATCAATATGTTGGGAACAATGTTTTTAAAATGTATATAAACAACTTAGGGGTCCTTTAACTAAATTATCGAAACCACCTTAGTTTCAGAAACAAAGGACTCAACGTTCATTAAAAAATTTTTTTTGGTCACATTTGATATATTCAAAACATAGTGTTTTGATTTGGTTGATAAATGACTTATTTACTTACTAAAACTTTACACATAACCTCAACTGTTGGCAACATAATATGTAGCCTGCTAGATGATCTCATAACATACAGGGGTACCAACTTTCAAACTTAATTTTCCTTCAATTAACTGAAAAAGGAAATCATTATTTCATCACAATATAAACATGGAAAAAATAAAAATACAATATTCATTGGATCTATAAAATTTGATATCTTTTAAAGATGTTTTATCACTCTCCCTCCACACAAATGCAGGTTCACTTCCTCTATATTCAACCTTCCCAATTCCTAACCCACTATTTGAGTAATTAATATTTAAGCGTATAACCAGAACGAGTAGGGGCTAAGTATTATTTTAAAGATCTTGAACTAAAGATATCTGGTTATTTAAAAAAAATTGTATTTCAATATTCCTGCTTTTCATGGTTTGACTGATTTGGGTTTGTTTTAGGATTCAGCAGATAAAGCTTTCGCGCTGTAAGATGCAGGCTGAAGAAAAGAATAAGCGAATGCAATATTTGGAATCTATAATTATACTTCAACGGCACAAGATGTTGATTAAAACATTCTGCATCCAAATCCCTCACCCCAAACCTAGTGCCATACCTGAACCACAAACATCTAGTTCGCATGGTATAGGAGAACCCCGAATGGTTACCATTCAGAAGGGAAAACATGAAGACCTTGGCATCTCCATCGGAGTAAGCCTAACATTACCATTATAGGGTGTGGAAATCAGCTTTTTTGATTTCAAAGTGAATTGAATTAAATGAAATATTTAAAAGCAAAGCTAAATCCAAGTTCAAAGGTTTTTTTAAATGTTTTAATTAGAAAAAAAAAATTGTGCATATTTATATAGCTTTGCACACTAAACATTGTTTACAAAATGTTTCATTGACTGGGTTGTTACTGACCAAGAAAACCGAGATTTATGTTTGAATTTTGTGCAACAGGAAAAAACCCAGGAAAAGTACTTGAATTTTGCCGTCTGTCTGGAATTTAAAGGTGGGGACCACTCTAATAAGTTTTAAGAGCATACACATTTCAAAAATTTGTTATGGATGGACCATTCTTAATATATTCTAGAGGGCTCTTATTTTTAAAACAACCAGTCAAGGACTATTCTAAATATTTTCTAGAGAAATCCAAATTTCAAAAATTCTCTGGGTAGTGATCACTCTACATCTTGAGGACGGGTCTGATTTTTCAAAACTTCTAAACAAGGGCCTTTCAAATTATCTTTAAGGGGCATTCAATTTTCAGACATTTTCTGGGACTGTGTCCTTGAACCCAATTTTTTTATTCTAATTTTTTTAATCTCACTGACCACCAACCTCCACTAGAAAACTGAAGCTTTGCTGCCACTAAGTGTAGCACATTTGTACACATACTACTGTTTAACTTGTCTACTCTATACTTTTGGCAAAGCACCATCACATCAAGAATAATGACTTTTTAATCCAACCCTTAAAAAAAAAGTGCAATAATGATGAAGAGTAATTCCAATGTTGTACCCTGAGACCCGCCTCGGTGTCGTAGTTGGCTAACGCGCTTGTCGTGTTGAGCTCGACTGCTGAGGACGGGGAGATCGAGGTTCGAATCTCGGTCAGGTGAACTGGGGTGGTTTTTCCTAAATGGTTTTCCACTCTACCTCCACGCAAATGCGGGTTCACTTCCTCTAATTCAACCTTCCCAATTCCTAATCCATTAGCGTAATTAGTACTTAAAGCGTATAACCCGAACGGGTAGTAAGACGCGGTGCTAAATATTATTATTGTACCCTGAGTTTTTTTTTAGAGGAAAGAAAGGGGTTCTATCTGCAGTGTTGAAAAAAAAATCCAGTTGATTTTTATTGTATTTTTTTTTGTTTTATTGGGTTTTTGGGGAGTTTTTATTGGGTTTTTTGTTGTTTAATTAAAGATGATATGTATGTTATCTGATTAAACCAATAATTCAAATATATCAATTATTCAGGATACAGAGAAACAAATTTTATTATAGTAAGGAAAGTAGTAATAAAAAGAAAAAAAGAAAAATGAAAATGCAACAATGTAAAAGTTAGGGAATTCTCAGATATTAGGAAAAAACAGGGACATTTCAGGGAATTTAATCAAAGATAAGGAAAAGTCAAGGAATTTATTATACTTGACTGATCCTGCATATAAACCTTAAAATAAAAGTGAGAGTTTTTTTTATTAATGTTAAAAAAGAAAATTTCATAGATATGACATTACAACAGTTTTAAAATCATAGGGGAAACAGGAGGGCTTGTTTAATAACACATTTGCACATGATCACAAATAATACCTAATTAAATACTAGGGAAAAAAGAACAACTTGTAAGACTGTTGAAGTTTGGTCGCTTAGGATTTTTTAACAATATAGATCAATGAACTAGACAAAAAAAAATCTCATCCACAAAGAAAAACTCTAAAAAGGTTAGGTATGATTTTTTTAATGTTGTCTGGAAAACATGGAAAAGTCAGGGAATTTTATAATAAAAGATTAGTAACCACCCTAAAGCTAACAGGATGGAACAAAAGACTGTTTGTGTAGAAGGAATAGAAAGAGGGGGTGGGAGCACCATTCATCAAATTACTGGCAAGCCAGCTGCAGAATTGATTCATTTAGCTTTACTTCAGGATAAAAGGTAAGAACTTTTGCTATCTCATTTGCTTTTTTGACAAAGTTTTATTTTTAGGGCCTAGCATTAATACAGTGTAGGTGCCATAAAATTATATTATCCCAAATGAGTTGATGGTCAAAAATATTATTTTGTTCAACCAATTAAAACATATTTTATATCTTAGTCTATTGTATAACATTTGGAATTTCAAAACTTTTGTATAACACCATATACAAATCAAGGTATTATTATTGGGTTTGAACCAACAGGTTTTCTACATAATGATTAGCCATTTTCAAAAGTTAATTAGACAATTGCATTGTATGCAAAATATAATAAATGGGTGTTTTTTTTTAAGTGGTTACTTTTTAATAAAACCCAAGTGGGTTTTTTTGGGCTGGGTAAAATTATAACAACCCTGTTGTGGGGACTTATGGCAAAGTCTCTCTAACAGAAGATGTTAGGATTTTTTTTTAAATACCCAACTTAAATTAATTTAAAGTCTATTAAAACCATAGTAAACTTTGTAGATGGTATGAATTGTACAGGATCCAATAGTCTACGACTAACCTAGACATTGAGTAGAAATACTTTTGAACAATATTTACCCGTTTTGGTGGCCTCATGGGCCAAGGCGCTACTCTCGTGTTGGACTAGACTACTGATGATGGGGAGTTTGCAGGTTTGAATCTTTGTCGGGTATACTGAGAGTTGTTTAAAAAAAAATTCACCCTCATTCCATGCAAATGGGGGTACAACTTCTATAAATTAATCTCTCTCAATTCTATATACACTAATGTAATTAAAACATAATCATATAATTCAAACGAGTTGTAGGGCTTGGTGCGAAAAATCCCTACTTTCTTAGATACTAAAATTTGGCGGCATATTCAACACACCACAAAATGGATTTTAACTACTGTAGATTTTTTTAATATTAACATAAATGTGTATTTTAGCCTTTAATATTCTTATTGGAAAAGCTATCAAAGCCTATACATATTTCTTTTTCAAACCTAAGTTGAAACCTACAAAAAAATTTATGCAAAGTGCTAAACGCTCACCTCCGCTTGATGTCAGAGGGGTTTTATAAACTTGTACACAGGTGGTACCTGGGGGACCAAGCGGGGGAGGGTAATGGGCGTTTAAAAAACCTGGGGCGGACCATCAGGAACAGGTTGAGGTAATTTGGTAATAGTCAATGAAAGGACAAGTAGTTTTAGTAGTAGTTTTATTTTTAGATTAACTATATAAAAGGCATATTGTAAAATGAACAGAGGAGTAGTAGTCCTGTTTTATATTAGAATAAGATGTCAGGACAAATGTATAAGGAAGTTGAAAAAAAAATGCTAAATAGGGAATAGTAATACTACTATGAATTTAAAATATTTGTCACGTGTCTCCTTTATATTGTAATGACTCTTTATTATGAAGCAGCTTAGTGGGAATAGCAACGGAATTGTTGGAAGAACGATGATGATCAGCAAATTAATATTTCATTATTTTCTCAGGAAAGATGAAATGCATCCTGCAAATAAACTCCTGTTGGAAAATGTTATTTTGAAACTCACATAACCATACCTCATAGAAGGGTGAAATAAAGTCAATTCATAAGTACTTTGTTAGGGCTGATTCTCTGAGATGGCCAGTTTATGTTTTCTACAATACTCTTGACCTAGCAACACTATTGAATAGTCCAAGAGATAGGCCGGGTTTTATTTACCCTTGATGGCCAAAAGCGCCATTGTGATTTTTGGAAAGCCTAACACTTATGTAATCAAAATATGGCAGTCTTGGTAAAAATCAATGGTGGAGGTGTGAAATATAACATCAATATGGGTGCCAGTCATGTCATATTTATATTGAGGCATTACAACGGCTGCAACTTCTTACTGGTTAATTGTAGATGATTAATTCTTTTCTTGAATTGAAGATAGTTTGATGCTTATAAAGTGTACTATTTAAAAGTTTTACCTAATGTGTAAGCTTTTGCCGTTTTTTAATGTTGAACTTAAAAAATTTGCATTTTTACCATTTATGCATTCCACTTGATGTAACTAAAAACAAGCATATCACAACAAATGGATGTAAGGAATTTATTTATTGACGCACTTGAGCACTAGACTTATAAATCATTATAATTAATGTTTTTCTAAAATTTTATACAGGAAGTTTATACAGTAAGATTATTTGCATAAATTCCAAAAGCACATTCTTGTATTTTCCTCTGTGTCATCACTTTTATCGCTCTCACCACTATGCATTCTCTTTTTCATTTTCTGTGCTTTCATCATTTTCCATTTCAAAGCATTCAGGGCATAAAGACCCTTAAACCACTGAATCATGTAATTTCCAATACATAAACACCATCCATCAACATTAGTGCAACAGCATTGCTTCTTTTTAACTTTTCACTGATAGCAGCTCTTGATGGGGGAAGAAGAGTAGTCAATGCTTTGTATCTCCGTAAAAGGTAATTTTTCTTGTTTAGGAGCACATTTTATAGACAGAATCTTACTTGTGTTACTGACATGCAAAAAGGTTGTCTATACAGGGGACAAACATATTTCTCATCGTCAGTGGACAAGTCATTTTTGAGATCCACGGTCTCTCCCAATTGGCTAAAAACTTATCATGTGCTGCATTATTAGACATTATCTTGAAAAGTTTTTAACCTTTCCTTGTCTTGCAAAAGCTGCTGTAAAGACCAATCCAGTAAATGTGTGGAAGCCAGATAGTGTTGTAGCCGAACCATCACCAAGTTCTTGTGCAATATTCTTAACGTTTATGAACTATCTTGTGTTATTTGAGGTCATTCCAATATCCATCTACATATTACAGTTCTGGAAGTGCCTTTGATGATACACTAGCAAAATAATAATGTCATTGTCATTGGCATTGGCTAGAACAATTATGTTCCTTTCTGAGCTGTGTTGTGCTGTTTACTGGGTATGCCAAACTATCTGTGTGTCTGCTTCTTGATGAAGACACTTTGGTTTAGAAATTTGTATGCAGATCATAACTTTTTTTTGCACGATATTGATGGCATGTATCAACATTTAGTATTCTTTCACCCAGGAGACTTATATATTTATCATTTTTCCATTCTTTGCAAATGAAAGCAAGAAGGGAGGATTCAAATGGACTGTTCCTCAAGGACGCTGGAGGGTTGTTTGGAGTTTTATGTTCTGGTCCTTTCACTTTTAAGTCACCCGAGAATGACGTTCCACGACGATGGTCTTGCTCAATATACTTTATGCTTGGAGTCTCATATACATCGCAAACTGGGTATACTTCTATGGTGAATGTGCTGCAAATGTTTTCCAATATTTTGTATTTAACACCTGTATAAGTTTTGGGAAACTTTAATTAAGGTACAGTAAAGCCCTGATTATCCGCGGAATTAGGTGGCAAGGGTACCGCAAATAACGTAAATTGCGGATAACACGAAAAAATACTAAAAGTGAGGTGCACATATGAAAAAAAATATTTCAGCATAAACACTATGTTTTATTGTACAAAAAAAATATGTAAAACTTTTAAAATATGTACAGTACAGCAGAAACCTTTACTCTACGTCTAAATCACTAAAATAAAGAACAGTAAACAAAAAACAATATCTACTGTACTGTTAACAAAAAGTGTTCAGATACGCCTTTTTAAAAAAATCACTCACTCATTTTTGCTTCTTGCTTTGGAAACACTTTTTTTAAATTCTAGATCGTACTTTCCTTAAAATGAGTTTTTCTGCAAGATGTGCATTGTCGTTTTGTTCCTCTAAATATTGAAGCAATCTGTCTAAGTGCTGCAAAGCAGTTTCACGTGTCATCTGCGCAGGCGCCTGCCTAGTCTTCTTCACTTTCACTTTTTTCTTTTTTGTTCTAGTTCTCTCCCATTGCCTTGTTCGTTATCTCTATGTCAGTCAGTCAGTCATTAAAACCTCGGCTCATTTGTATCGCATTCCAGTCATTCTTCTATGTTCTCTTCATAAACATTCTCACCTCCCGGAACGGATGTCATTAGGTCAACAAGTGTAGCGGTCGGCTTGACTTAATTCTCTTCTTCACAAATGTTTTGGTTGACATTTGTTTCGATAATCTGAAAGAGTTTTCTCCACGACTAAACGAAGGTTGAGGGTTTGTTGTAATTCCATGTAGAAATGCTATCCCAAATGTTATAATTCTTCCAAAATTCTTTGAGATCGCAGCTGTCTTCAATTTTTGACAGTAGCAACTTTGTTTTGTATGTTCTCTTCATGGTTGCAATGACTCCCTGGTCCATAGGTTGTATCAGCGCAGTAACATTTGGGGGCAAAAACTTTGCGAAGATTTGCCCGTCAGAAGATTTAAGCACACTTCTAGCTGGGTGTGAAGGCACTTTGTCAATTAACAAAACAGCCTTCTTTGGCAACATTTTTGGAGTCAAGCTGTTTTGAAGCACAAAAATCTTTTCAAACCATTCTTGAAAAATCTGCTGGTTCATCCAACTTTTTTTTTTGGTTGAAATAATCAACTGGTACATTTTCTGTTTTTGTCCCCTTAAAAGATTTACCAATTACAAGAAGCCTAAGTTTGTGACTACCCACAGCATTGATGCATGGCAAGATTGTAATTCTTTCCTTGCTTCTTGATGTTCACTTTCAAATGCTATTGTACAAGTGGGAAGACACTTCCAAAAAAGCCCTGATTCATCAGCGTTATAAACTTGTTCATATGATAGATCTTCAGACAACACAAACTCTTCAAAATCACATTGAAAATCATCAGCTGCTTGTTGATCACCACTCAGCTTCTCTCCATGTAGACCAGTCTCTCTAATTCCATGACACTTCTTAAAACAATGTAAACCAACTGGACGATGCATCAAAATTTCCTTCCAGGTTTAACAAATAAAAACAAAATTGCTTTTCTCCATCACTTTGCACCTGAGCTAACCATTCCAATAATGCCGAGTCAAGTTAATTATAGGTGGATTTCTTCGTTGTTTTTAGTTTTTTCATCCCTGAAGCACTGTCCAACACTGATGCAAAGGCCAACAGTTTGTCTTTTTGCTTTAAAACATCTCACATTGTTGTTTCCCCGATCTCGTAATCCAAACACATCTGCTTCCTTGAAGCGCCATTTTCTATTTTAGAAATCATTTCAAGTTTTTGTGTATTCGTTAACAACCTTCTTTCATTTTTCAGTCATTATTAATTTCAGGAACTAACAAAACACTAAACTTGAGCACTGACAAAGAAACATAAAACACGACTGATGACTAAGCACACCTACTAACAACTGACACCACTGGAGGCCCGCTCGGGTCGTCAAGGTCAGTGATCAGAGAATGGGAAAGCCATGACCAAAACAAAACAAAAGAGCAAGAGCCTGCCACTCATCCACAAATTCCGAGAAGGCTTATAGGATTACGATGCACAATAAACCTGTCAGTAATTTCAACCTTCACACTGTAGGGCTTATTGTATTTTCCCTGTTGTTGGCTTAAATTGAAATTGGTTTTTTCGAGGTTTGAGATAATTTTGAGTCAGGAATTTTAGGAAATGATCAGCAGAAAAAAGTCAGGGATTTCATTGGTTAAGTTGAGTAGACACCATGAAAGAGAACCATTTTGGATGTGATTCTTCGGTGTAAAGTAAACAGGATCTGACACTTAAAGAGGAACTTTCTTCTGCATAACGCCATAGAAGGAAAGGTTGTTGAAAAGAGGAGCTTAGGAAGGAGGATTCAAATATTGGATGACTTGAAGGAAAGAAGACAATCTGAGAACTGAAGGAGGCACATTGGTGGTCTAAATTTCATTGACCTGTCATAAGATAGAAAACCTAACAATGATAATGATGATAATAAAGCCGTGCTTATATTTTTAACCTTATGTTTTGTGTTACTATTGGGTGCCAAACCAGGCTGAAATTTTATTTTCCTGATGATGAATTCTTATTTCATTTGATGGTCTCAAAAATAACTCTAAAATATTATGGTGTATTTTAATTTTTTTCAAATATGTCAAATCATCTCATAATTTATTGACAGTAAACACACACAATCATTAACACATAACAGAATAAATTATGTGAAGGTTACACTATAAATATTAATAATTTAGAATACAAAATAAAATAAAATCTTATCTCTTATATTAAGTTGCTAATATGGCTTTTAAACTGGATACCTCAATACCCTCGATTCTTACTGATATCGATAGAATAGAGAATCAATACTAATATTACAATTCTCGCTACTTCGATTCTTAGCTCTCAATAAAACTGACAACAAAACAAAACGGCAACATTCAAACTAGGTAATAATCGATTATCTCTCATAATAGTTTAGTTGCCGTTTCACTTAAATGCCGGCAAATTGTAAATATACTGTAATGGCCGGAATATATATAATACAACCCTAACATTTTGAGGTTTTATTCATGAAAAATAAATGATCTTGAATATAATACATTACAAGACTTGTATTAATCACAACTTGTAAATGTGTGGAATGCCAGGCCTCCACCGTGGCTTGGATCCCACGTTAAGCTGTAGGTCCTCCATTTCATCTCGCAATCACACTACCATTACACATTAGCGTAAGTGTGTATAACCTGAACGGGTAGTAAGACGCGGTGCTAATAATAATATACAACCTGACATAATGACAATAATAAGAGATAAAAACTTACAACTTTGCACATTTTTTAAAAGGGAGCACTGACAATCATACAATACGTAGACTAAGTATGGCGATTTTCCACAATATATCGATATGTCTATTATTAATTGATATATCACAATGTGTATATTGAAAGCTATGATATTTCAATTGAATTAAAATGGTTGCTCTCCCGTAATCATATTCTTTGTCGCTTTTCAATTTCCAATGTTTTATTTAGCTCTTTGAATAAGACAAGTAAATAAAAATAGAACAAAAATTTATATGTTAGTAAAAATTGAATTTTTTTTTTCTTCTTTTTATTCAATAGTTTTAGAGCGTAGTCCGATATATTAAATATATCGATATATCGTTGCCAAAACCTCATCACTAATTTCTGATGAGCTAACACGTGTAGGATCAGTTATGGCGGATGACTTTAAATTTTTGTAACGTGTGAAATGTATTCTTCTGCCCGTTATAGAATCTACAATTTGTTGTGTTAATTTTGAGTTTATTTGAATTTTTGATTATGATTTTCAGTTTTGAAGACCTTTAGTGTGTTTAGTAAATATCTAAGATTATGAGATTGTAATGGTCGAGTTCAAGTTTCGTATTGAGGGGGAGTAGGGTATATGGTACGTTAGACTTTCAATACATTAAAATTATTATTAGGCCCCCTTACATGATCAATATATTGTTTCAATATTATTGCTTCAATATATTGAAAAAATTGGTACCCCCTCATACGGCTCAATAATATTGGTCAATATTATCAGTTACAATCTTGCTTTGAAGGAGGATGTCTCCACACAGAGAAGCTACTGGTACTTTAAACGTGCCCGGCATGTCCCTTTTCAATAAGTGCCTTGTGTACAGTATTAAAGAACAAGAGTAAAAAAAAGAGACAGCGAATAGTATGGACCAAGAATTGGTTGAGAAGACGTTCCACTCATGGACATCAGGACCTGATTCGAGAACTCACTAAAGGGCCGGAAGACACGAAATTTTTTACGAATGGATGAAGCATTGTTTCACGAGTTAGTGATGCTGATTTCACCATTAATAAAAAAGGAAGATATGGTGATGAGAAAATCCATTTCACTGGACGAGAGGTTAGCCGTCACTCTGCGATATCTAGCAACAGGGAACAGCTTCAAAGACTTGAAGTTTTCGTTGTACATTGTTGCAACAACTATCAGCGAAATAGTTGAAGAAACCTGTGATGCTCTGTGTGTGTCTCAAAGATTATATTAAGGTAAGAAAACAATAAAACAAGTTACTTACATTAAGTAACTTATTTATTAAATGGTTTTTTGAAATAAAGACAAATAATTAGGTAAAAAAATACTATATTAAATAAATAATTATTTAAATGACTTATTGAAATGAAGAAAAAAATTAGCCACCAAGCCCCGATTTTGGTCTACACTCTCAGAAAAAGCCAAATTTTGCATTTGAGAGTAAGTAGGGGCACTCAAATATGAACCATGTGATAAAGGGGTGCTAGTTCTTGCTGGTTCGTTTATGACTACTGAGCCCCGGTGAAGTGTACCCATTTGCCCCTCAAATATTATTTCGTTTATACATTTTTTGGCAAACAGTTGTTGCTGGGGAGCCATCTTCATGAGTTCTGTAGCCCAAGTTGGTAGCCACCTGGAGCTCAGCTGAGACAGGTTCTTGAATCCGAGTACAGGCCTCTCTAATGAACTCATCTGCTGGATCTTTTGGCTGGGGCCTCTTTTTCTTCGTAGGCCGTGGGATACTACTAACAGCGTTTTCAGTGTCATGAATACCCGAAAAGTCCACAACAGAACCCTGAAAAAGTAACGAAAGAAAAAATTATGAAAAGCAAATGAAATCACTATCATATAGTGTAAATATTAATATCGTTTTATTCTTGTTGTTTCAGATGCCTGGATGCCCTAAGGAATGGGAGGCTTTAACAGAAGACTTCAAGAAGCGATGAAACTTTCCGCACTGCACAGGCGCTTTAGACGGCAAACAAATAACAATTATTAAGCCTGCCAAGTTGGGTTCATTTTATTACAACTATAAAGGGACATTCAGTGTAGTATTAATGGCTGTGGTAAATGCCAATTACGAATTTATTATGGCTGATTGTGGCATAAATGACCGTGTTTCTGACGGTGGTGTATTGGGCTACACAACGTTTGGAAAAAAATTGGCTGAAGGTATCCCTTGGTCTTCCTGCTATGGAAGAGTTGCCCAACTATCCCGTAAAACTGCCGTATGTTTTTGTTGGTGATGATGCCTTCCCATTAACCGAAAATTTAATGAAGCCCTACCCGGGGAGAGACCTCACTGATGGTCAACAAATATTTAACTATCATTGCAGTAGAGCTCGAGGCATCTCTGAAAATGCATTTGGCATTATGGCAGCCAGATTCAGGATCTTTCAAAAACCTATTAGCCTCTCCCCCAAAAAAAGTCAGAAGAATCGTATTGACATGCTGTTATCTACATAACTACATACGGAAGATGCGAATGGATAACTATATGCCAAGAGGATCCGTGGACATAGAGCTTCAAGAGACAGGAGTCACAATATCTGGCGCCTGGAGAAACGAGGGTGTTGCTCTACATTCATTGTAGTAGTAACACATGCAGAAACAGTACAGATCGGGCTAAATGTATCAGAAATTAGCTACAGGGAATATTTTAATGACAAAGGGTCGATTTGTTTGCAGCATAAAGTGCTAGCAAAATAGATGAATCTCAATGGAAATCAATGTTTATGTATACATTTGCCTAATAAACTTTTAAAGTTGATGTTTTCTAATGAAATTTCAACCTACCTCACTTTCATCCTCACAGGTGTTGATAGCATCACTTGGTGTTTCTTGGTCTATGAGAAACTTCGAGTCAAAATACCACAATGTCGATTCATAAACCTCCTCTGCTCCTGCACCTGATTTTTTAGAATCGTGAATTTTTTTGCCATGTCTTCCCTCATGGCCTTGGGGTATCTTTCGTGATAAAGTTCAAGCAATTTTTCATACGCTTAGGCTTTTTTTGTCCCTGTCCATATAATCGTCCGACTTCACTTTCCACAAGACAGGTAATGATTGGTACAACTGAAACAACATTATAAAATATGGGTAAGTATCTCTATATAAACACAAATACCCCGTATCTGTGATTTGAATTTATTTATTTAACAAATTATGGAATGGGAGTCCAATTTAAAAAAATATATCAATGCAGTAGGCCCTACAAGTTGATTTTTTTTTGTATACAAAGTAGTATTTAAAAATGGGAGTACTTACCTCTATACATTTCATTAGAAAAACTCGTTCCTCTTCTTTTTCTTTTAAAAGCAATTGTTTTTTAATTAATTTTGATTTCTCCATTTTCGCGGACTTTCAACAACTTTAAGCACACTTGTTAAACACTCTAGACAGATTGACATGATATTGCGTAATATAACCCTCACACGTTAAGATAAGCTTTCAATATATTGGCGGGTCTTCAATACAAATCAAACATTTTTAATTCTGTTCAATAATTTTTGATTCAATATTTTCCTTTTCAATATCGCCCTTACACCGTCAATATATTGAGTGACATTAAATATTGAATCAATATATTGATTGTGTAAGGGGGGGCCTTAGATATACATAAAAAAAAATTGGACTGTTTTTACAAGCTAATTTCTTTTATTTGACAGATTTACAGTTTTATTTGCAACAAATGCTACAAATGATATTTTTACTCTTTTATTTTATTTCTTACAATT
The DNA here is from genome assembly GCA_902151445.1 of Timema monikensis. Classification (NCBI taxonomy): domain Eukaryota; kingdom Metazoa; phylum Arthropoda; class Insecta; order Phasmatodea; family Timematidae; genus Timema; species Timema monikensis. The sequence goes on along the minus strand of CABFVZ010001857.1, from coordinate 120,354 downwards.
TAAGATTCAAATGATGTCGACAATTATCTTGTTTGGTTAATTGCTACTTGTATGGCACTCAGGCGTTTTGTCTAATGTCGTTAAGTCAAAACAGTGAACTTTCATTCAATGATCCTATTTGGTGAACTGAATAAACTTGTGTTCTCAACAACATTTTATTATACCTTATTATTTTATCTATTTGTTATTACTACGAACGTTTTTTGGTCAGTTAAGCCTATTTTATGAAGTTGAATACCTAAATATTTTTTTATATGAGGTTCTTGGAAAAATAATGAAAAAGGAAATGTTTAAGAATCGAAATCGAGAATTGAAAAATCGATGTTTAACCTAAAAATTGAAATTGAGAAAAACAAGTATTGTGACATCTCTAGCTGTTACTTTTGATTTATGTTGCTGCTATCACTGTTTTTCACAAGTGTAAGAATGTAAAACAATGTGAGTCTCTTGTTACCTGTGCTTATGGATATTATGTTTAAATGCCTAGCTTGTTTAGTCTTGTTTGCCGGTTTAGGTCAGCGTTTGAATATTTGCCAAAAATACTTATGGGGATTTTTTCTAATAGGTTTTACACTCACCCATGCAAATGAATATACATTTATTCTAAATTTACTTCCTCATCCATACTATATTAGTTTGATTAATATATGTGCTTATAATTTGAAGTATTAGTGATACGCAGTGAAAACTAAAAGTCTAATATAATTTGCATTCTTGACAGATAATTTTCACGTGTAAACCAAGATATATATATATATATATAT